>JAPZVO010001329.1:0-18944 GCA_029962745.1 Echinometra lucunter | reverse complement strand
GTGTTTTATAGAGAATATAACTGCATTTGGAGGAGAAGTTGTTTTTGTCCCAGATGATAAAAATTATGTTTTACAGTTCCAAGCTACACAAAACCAGAAAATGGAAACATCTTTTGCTTCTCATGGTCAGTTAACTGTGCGTAAAACTGTATATACACCACTGATTTGAATTTTTAGTATCAATAATAAATCTTTAAACCAATATGAATAAATTCTATGACTGTACACATATGACTTACTGGCTGAAACACGGCTCCAGCCTGTTACCCTGGATGGTCTTTATCAGGCTTCGGCCAACTTCCAACTTGTTGCCAAATGTGTTAGAAGGTCCATGTAGACCATTAAGCGTCATGATGGTGTCAATCACAGGATCCTCAATGGCTGCATTAAATTCAGCAGATGAGGAAGCATCCAGTACCTAAATTAGAAATTCAATTCAATTCAATTGAAAATTTATTGTCCTAATTGGAAATTTATTTGCATGTCAAGAATAAGAGATTACAAACATATGTATAGACACATCTGTACATAAAAAATAGATACAGTGAATAACATTTGCAAAAGAACATTTATAACTGCTATATCAGGGTACATGAATAATGAAAACCTATCAATTTGAAAACTTCCTGTTTTATGAGGGATTTTGTTTGATATTCGAATTATATGCAACTTAATGTGTAATAGTAATCAAGATCATGATTATACTTCCATATTTGTCTATTTATACACGAACAAAAAAAATAAAACACGCCCTCGTCGATTAAGCTAGGCACGAATGAGTTAATGAACCAGATGAATGTTCTACAAGTGCTACTGTTCTCTGGGATGCATTTCCTTTCAGTGTACCTAATGCAAAGTTTGTAGAATCATTCAAGGCCGTTCTTTAAAAAATATTTCTTCTCGTCACATTTAAAATTATTCCCCCTTCCCTGCTGAATCCCTCTGCACCTCCGAATAGGTAGCAAGATAGAATGCTTATCTAAAATGCTACATACAGTATTATTATCAGTAATATTCCTCAGCATACAGTCCATGCACCGCACTTCCCTTCTGCCAAATTTGTACATTTACCATTTTTTATGAATATGCATGTCAAGTTGTCATTTAACAACGAAATATAAAAAAGGAGATCAGGATAAATAAATAATGGCACTGTCTCCTTGATCCCCCAAACCGGATCAGTTCATCAATTATGTGCACAGGCCATGAAATATTCAAAATAAACTTTGTACTTTCTTTACAAAGCATATGTTGTGAGGTTTGCATTCACATATAAGTCATCTCTTCACAGTGTAAAATTTATTCCATTTTCTTATGCTGCTGGATGGTTTTTCATTTTGCACTTTCATTTCATGTAAAAAGATGCATAAGAGTCCCAACCCCCTAATGGACAATGTTAAAATGAAATTTTGGAAAGATATGATAAAGATCTAACTATTGTCACATTGAAAATTCACTGAACAGACAAGGGTTCGGAATTTTTATGATTTATCACCTTCCACAGCCATTTAAAGAAATAACTGAGTGTTACATGCTTCAGACAATGAAACTGCCGGTAGTTGTCAGAAATGAGTGAAAGAAAACTTTAAGTAAACCAAGACATTATACCCTACATCACCTAATCAGGGACCCCCAGGGAAGGGGGGGTTGGGGGGTGGGGGCACTAGAGCCCATAGGTGGTTGGTATGTGCCGTGGGCAAGACAAAAATGGTGGCTTCGGAACGGGCTTATATGTGCGAAGGACAGTCTTAGGAACGGCTTTGGAACTCTATGGAACGGGCATACTTGCATGCAGCTGGCCTGGTGGCACGGCAGCCAGGTGCGCTCACGAAAAGCCAATGGTCATGCAGCTCTGGCTAGCCTTGGCTTCGTACATACGGCACGTTGCGGGTAACTTTTCACCAATAATGTTGCTCTTTGGAATGCATTGATGCTGTCGGAATGGCAAAACGAAAAACATGCAAAGCTTTGGAACCGTTTCCTCTCTTCTTTCTCTAAATAAGAAGAAAGTGCTATGTTTCAGAACGGAAAAATGGGGGTCTTCTCCGCCGCACATACCCACCACATATTACATACTGAGTGCCATATATATGAAATTGATAGTGATATAATAAAAAATAAAACAGTTTGCTCACCTTAGATATTTTTGAACGAACTTCATGATCTGCAACATCCTGCAGATTTGCTTGGTCATTTTCCCCGTAGACTGACTGCATGGCAGTCGGCGGTAAGTAGCCGGACTGAATTGCCCTTGGTCCTGGGCCTCCATGAACAAGGGACAGAGCAATAAAGTACCGCAGTCCTTGTACTGTAGGTGTCAAGAGCTGGAATCCAAAAAGGACATTTCACAGAGAATTTAATATCTATGCAGATTTATTTCCTTAATGTTTAAAAAACAGAAGTTGATGATCAAGATATCAAGTTATATGCAAACCTCATCAATAACTGGTCATTTCATTTCTGACAATTGTGGAATAAACTTTAATCCTAATTATAGACTGGGGGTGTGGCTGATTCGCTCCCCCCCCCCCTTCGATTTTTTTTGCGATAAATCCGTAACATAAAAGGTTAGCGAACCCTAACGTTTCATGACTTATGTCTTTTAAAATTCCGCGCAACTTTTGAGACCAAATCCTGCGATGCCCAGGTACGTGTTCTGTACTTACGCAACAATTTGAAAGTGCATATCAGACACAAAATTGCTCAAAAACATGATTTCATGTACATATCCAAACAAATTCTGCTTCTAGCCAAAATTCATAAATGTATCATTAATTTCACGTTTACTGATTAAACTCAATTAAGTTCATGTTGTTAATGATTGGACTGGCATTGCCGACAATTTCCATAAGTAAGACAGACAAAAAGTCGAAAAAAACTAAGAAATACCAAAGAAATTTAAAAACAATAAAATACATGAGAACAAATATGCCATACTGCCATTTTGGTGTACATTCGATAACATAAAGAAGAGTGTCTAGACCAAAAATTAGCAGTACTGGAGCTTTATTCAAAGATTACAGCCAAATATCTAATTTCACATGCATAAATTAGCATAAAATTAATTAAAAATAATTTGAATAAGTTTGGAAGAATCTACTAGTTATTCAATTTTGTAAATTACATTGTGGGTGACATGCATGCCAATTTTCATCATGATCGTGCGAGATCTTTAGGGGGGGGGGATCCCCCATCTCCCCCGTCTTGTTAGCCGTCAAACAGCCAGTCTTTTTAGGGTTGGTACACAGATCAACATAAATTAAGCATATTGCACACCTGCATTGAAGTGACATTATAAAATGAGATTCACTACTTCACGATTGAATGATCACTTTACTATGCAACATCTTAACTAAATTTCACTCACCTTGCTGATTGAGAGTAAGCTGGAGCTCATTGCCGGGCCTTCAAATATCTTCTTCCTCAGCACCTCTCGGACACACAGACGGAAGAATTCCTTCCGGCCCCCCATGTCTATGGCTCCCTCACTTTGTTGACCACTGCTGAACAGTATATCTAATGATGCCCTGGGTCAAAGTTCGGTCGCTTCAATGCCCGAAATGCTCCCGCCAGCACATTTCCCCTGAATACCGAAATCAGGTTTGTCCTGCTGGGTGTCTATGGATGATGAGAGTTTTGATAACTCTCCTTTGAGAGTGGCAGTGCTAGATAAATGTAGAGGGGGAAATGTTAAGATTAATATCAAAGTATATTGGAATAAAGGTAACTCCTTCAAATAATATTGACAAAATGATGGAAAGAACACCTGGGGCATCACCCTGTATACAAAGGGGTAAGTAACGCATGCTCGTTCTGAGAATTAAAAAATACCCCCTACTTCGTGCGCTTTCATGAATAAGTTTTGAAAATTTTCCCCCAATTTTTCGGAAAAACAAGGACAATTTCACTTTTAAAATACCCTTCTTTTACCGATTCAAGGACAGTTTTTTTTTTTAAACATCCCTATTTGTGCAAAACAAGGAAATTTGTCCAGGGACAATTTTAAACTTTTAATCTGTCCCATACTTATATTTGATCATAAAATCACTCCCTCACAACCAAAATTGAGCATGTATGGAAAAGTAATAACAGTTTTAGTATTATGTCATGTACCTGCACTTTATTTACACCATAACACCATATTCCAGCACACTGCCCCAGAGTCAAGTTTGAACAATGTATAGTCTCACATGAAGCATAAAAATTCAAAGCTAAAAATGTTGGTAGGTTGTTCAGTGTTGAAATATACCCTATTTTTTCATTTCGAGGACAGTGTCCTCTGAAAACCCCCCTATTTCTGGATTTCGCATACACCGAATGCTCGCGAGCAGGGTGGGGGAAAATATCCCTTTTCCTCAAAATTTAGAACGAGCATGCGAACACATTGCAATGATATGTGACCCCACCGGGAAAGAACAGCATTGTATCTAATATATTTGACTGGCATTCGCCATTAGAAATGCTCCATTTTCAAGTCTCATAATTCTGTACTGATTGAATGCAAATATGTGGTTTTTCAAGCTTTTGGTAATGAGTGAAACATGCAAAATATCTAATTTGGATGAACTGCACATAAAAGTTTATCAATTGAGGAGGGTCCCTTAACTGGTCATTTATGAGGCTACCCTGAAGTTGCATTTGCTACACTTCAGTCTTTTTGGACTGCAGATACCTTGCCTGTATAGAATTAATAAACTGCTTCCTGATCAAGTTGCTCAATGAAATCCTATCTGTTAACTCTTTTGAAGAAAGAATTGCGAGGCATTCATGGCCATGCATGCTAAGTTCTTAGAATGGAATCTTACAAAGGCCGTTCAATATATGTCGTGGATCCACTTTTGGCTTGGACAACATTTATGCAGAGCCTATTGACAACTCCAAATGAAGAGAACCAAGTAATCTTTGCATATTATCGCTGAAACAACAGAGTTCATTAAAAATGCATGACTCTGCGAATTGTTGGAAAGTTAAAAACGTACTCTTCACCATAAAAGGTAAATTCGAACACATCATGGCCAAGGGTCTAATTCCCCCCCCCCTGCCATGCCATGCCATGGAGTGACAAAAGCGTAGGCCCTAGCTAGCCTTAATTCTTTTCTTTTTGCAACGATAGGCATGCAGGCTGGACTGTTTCAGTCTTTCTGTTTTTAATCAGTCTGCAGTGCACAATCTCTCTCTAAGAGGATCTTAGAGTGCGATCAGGTAAACTCCTGATTAAGCCAAGTGTTGCATTTAATATTTAAATAAAACTGAGCCTGAAACTAGGTCTATACACAGGGAGTATTCCCTGGTAATGGCTAGTAAATGGTATTTCTGGTCTGAGGAAGAAAGATAAGCACTTACGGTTCTTCATCCATGGTCATTTCCTCCTCAAAGTCCCCCTCTTCCTCTTCCAATATGTTAATCAATGCACTACAAAGGAAAACAAAAAATTGTAAACCGTAAACTGTAAAATGTAAAACATATGAAATTCAAATATGCCTTATAACAAATCTATTAAAAAATATTAAGATAAACTCTAAACAATACCCTTGAAAATTTCATGGGAATAGTAAAAATAATGTTATTTATTATAACGTACTATGTTGTCTATTTACAAAATGTTGATGTGCAATACTCTTTTACTTGTTAATTGATGTGAATTTTTAATGTTCTAATGTTGCTGTTTTCCACCTTGTTGTATGTTATCTTATTTCTCATGTTACTTTTTGCTACTTTTTATTTGTCATTTCAATGTAATTCAGCTTTTAGCTGCCACTTTGAATTTCTAAATAAGTCACTGAATGAATGAATGAGTGAAAATGATGTTTATGATTAGATTATGCATTACCAAGATTTTAATTAAATGCTTATGCAAAGCATTCTAGAAAAAAAACACCGAAGATTTGGCATTTGGGTAGTGCATTAAAAACGTGCCAATATGCACATGTCAATTCGAAATTCTATTCAGACTATCATCTTTATCTCACTTTGCTGCATACGCAACTTTGGAAACCTCACAACTTTATATGTAATTGTAGGCTTCCCCTCAGGAAAAAACAAGCCTACATAACTTACTCTGAAGCATCATGTCTGTGTACTGGGGTCCTAATCTCCCTGGCATTTCCTCTCCTGGAAAGACAAAAAATACGAGAATTGAATTAGTATTGAACTATATTCATATCAAATGAAAGCCTTTATGAAATAAAAATTCAACTCATGATCTTGCACAAAAATATTGTGCACACTGCATGCTATCTCTGGAAGTAGAAGATGGGCCAATCCCCCAGGGGGGTGTTTCATAAAACCGTTCGTAAGTTACGAATGACTGGTATATTTTTCACACATTGGTTCACATTTTTGATATCTAAAAATAAATCCTGTGGATATTATACTCTGAAACTTTCAGACTGGAATTTTTCCACTATAAACCTTATGTTTATCCCATTTTCAAGTAACAAAACAAGATTTTTTAAAATCATAACAATGTTAACCAATGTCTTTAATTCAAGAGAAAATGAAATGCAACAAGAAGCCTCTGAAACATACCTATTTAGTGTTACAGGGTCCCGAGCCTGAAAAAGAAAATAATGAAATTTGTAAAGACATTTGACAAACTTTTCCACATTACTTCAAGAATATTGACCTGAGATGACATTCCCAGCCATCAATATATGCACCGTTTTTGCTGTTCTATAATATCCTGGAAACAACAAAGACAGGAAAATTTCATTTACAGCTTTTGCAATCATCTGTCAACTGACTCAGCTCCATGTTGTATGATGGGGGACCAACAGCTACATTCTTTCTTTCAATCTGACAACTGAGATATGCAACTTTGTCATACTTACTAAAAGATTGAATGAGATGCCAGAATATGATGGCAAAATCATTTCTAACTAGGAATTATGCTTTTTTGTGTGATGTGGGATAGCACTATATTCTCCCTATCTTTGGAAGCGATAAGTTTATGAGAAATTCTACAATTTGGATATGAAATACAGGTAGCTTGAGCTTGTAAAACAAGATTTATCAGGTTTTAAAGCATTTATTTCAATCACGATATTACTAAATCGAGTTCAGTCCCGCGTATTACAAGTTGTTAAACGTGTGGGTTAGCACTATTTTGATGTCGAAAAAGCAAAAATTATTTGTTGTTCTTTTGCGGAAATTCATGTTCAAAAGCATCCCAAATGTCCACTACATTCCTAATGTAGCATTTGTGTGATCAAAACTTAAAATTTGAGGAACGACAAAAATGGCTATGGGAATTGCATGGATACTACATGTAGAAGCATTATAGTCTAGTGCTAACCCACGAATCAGAATCACTTGTCAGCAATGTCATAAAACTTACAACTTGATCTACTTGCACTCATCCTGTGTACTTGGTCAATGAATTAACCTGGTCCCGCAAACGTGACAAGTCTGTTAACGGAACAACACAGCATGCTTTTCTACTGGTTACTCGACGGCATGCTGTCGACCTACGACTCGAGTGTGATAAGCGACAGTTTTCTTCTTAAAATTCACCATTTTTAGTGCCTTCATCAGATTTGAAGCAGGAAAGGGAAAATTGAGAGCCTCAGGAATATGTCATTGATGATCATAAGTAAATTAAAATCAAAACTTTTCCTCTCTTTTATAGAAGATCCAAGTCTATGTATTTCACGTTCGCGTCAGCTAGTAGTTTCGTTATTCAAAACACCGTTTTGACTTATGGGTGTTTACATGTACGTTCTCCAAGCTCATCTCGAGTATTTACTCTTTCAAATTACTACATTTCAAGACACCTGACAAAAGACCATGTGTTCTGGATTTTTAAAAAACTTTTAAAAGCAGTTACTATAGTATTAGGCCAATCTCAAAATGTCAAACATGTGGGTTGTGGGTTAGCACTATATTGCATCGACCCCCTGAACTAATAAATAATACTAGGGGCAGAAACACTACATACATGTATGGTCTGATGCCCCTTGTCTGCGCATAGACACATAACTGCGCGATTCTAACATCACAAAAGACGCAACGAGCACAATCATCTTTAAATCAATTCTAGCAATATGTATCACTGAAAACATGATGACAAACGGGCGAAAGGCATCTATTTTATGTATTTTTACTCACATGCCTTGAAAATGCCACTTTCATGCAAAAAATCCCAAACTGTGAAGTGAGTGCGCAGACAAGGGCACCTTCCTCTTTTTACTTTTTTTTTAGCATCAAATTTACACCATCGCCTTTTCTTGTAAAAATCACATTGTTCTTGTTAGGATTTCGATGGGAATTTCGGCACAGTTACTCCCTAAGTTAGGGTATGAGGATTAAAATGAGGTCAGCCATTAGAGGAATACAAAAATGAAAGTTTGTCAATTTTCAGTGAAATATCACTAGGTGCGCAGACAAGCCTAGCCGCCCTAGGGTCCCCCCATCATACAAGCTTATGTGAGATTCTATATTAAAATACAAGATTCCACTCCATCATGTCCACGTTCGTCATCGCGGTAGAAAAGCCCGAGTCAATAACTTAAATGTCAATGATTAACAGTTACATACTAAATAGATCTAGATCTCCCGTAGTACATGATCTAACATTCATGGCATTAGAGCTACCACACTACATAACCGGCGTTAGAATCTAGATCTAACACGTACTAACGTTAACGTTGTAACTGTTAGTTAACAAAATAATTTAGACCTTTTGGTCTTGCCTCTAGGATAACCACAAACGTACAAACTACAGTGACATACCTTTGATTTTGATTCCAGCAATATAATAACGTTAGACAGGCATAATCGTGTTTCAGGCCCCACTCAATTAATGCATGGTGAGTGGGGCTGATGCCCACATACATCATGATCGATTATCTCTTCTGACCTAACTTACACAACAGCTAACTAGGACAGAAATACAGAAATAGAAGACGACAGACTTTCACATTAAAAACAAAAAGAATGTATTGATCGATCATAACGTTTATTCACCTTCTTTTAAAACTCTCTTGTATATACTCGTGTTAACGGCCCCACCAAATGCGATTCAAATATGATTAATACAGCATCGGGGCTGATGAGCACAGTATATATACTCGTGTTTACGGCCCCACCAAACGGGATCCAAACGTGATTAACACAGCAGCGGGGCTGATGACCATCAGCCCCACTGCCGTGATAATCAATTCAAAATCCCGTTTGGTGGGGCCGTAAACACGAGTATATATTAGGGAGTTGTCAATCTAGTAATGTTAAAAATGTGAAAATGTGAAAATGTAAAAATGAGTTTCATGATCGATCAACTATTGAATGAATAATAAAATGTAGGTCTAATACTTCGTTGGGGAATCAGCCCCACATTCAAACTATATTAGAGGTGGGGCCTGAAACACGATATTGCCGTAACGACGGTAACGGTTAGGCGGCCGGGCGCGGCCGGATGATCGGAGGCCTAGGCACCTTCACCGCAGTACCGACAGGCGAGACTGGTCGTCCCGCGCCGTCTGTACTGTACTGCCGTCCGAGCTGATGATCTAGCTTGCGCGCGCTTGCTCAAAATACAGCGCCCCCTTTTGGCCGAGAAAAAAGAGGAACGTATTTTTGGAAAGAGTGAAATGATTTCTTGCGAAAGAGAGGAATGGATTTTTACGTGACAACAGAGAGGAATGAATTTTATCAACGTACTGTTATGGCCTTAGGTAGAGGCTCAAGATCAATTCATTGGATTGTATTATCCAACAAAAGTAAAATGATTTTTTTTTTGCTGAAAGTAAAATTATTCTTTTTTTGCTCAAAAGTGAAATATATTTTTGTGAAAAGTGAAATATATTTTCGTGGATAGTGAAACGATTTATTGTGATAAAGTGAAATTTATTTTTATGAAAAGTAAAATGTATTTCTGTGAAAAAGTGAAATGAATTTCGGTGAAGAGTGAAAAGTAGTTTTGTGAAGAGTGAAATTAATTTTTTTTTAGAAAGTGGAAAGTATTTTGATATTGAGTGAAATGATATTTTGTGAGAAGTGAAATATAATTTTGTGAAAAAGTGAAATGCATTTTGGAAAAAAGTGAAACATATCTTTGTGATAAAGTGGAATGAATTTTTTTGAAAAGTAGAATATATTTTTGGAAAGTGAAATATAAATTTGCTGGAGTGAAATGGTTTAGTGAAAGAGAAACATATATTTGTTCAAGTGAAATATATTTTGAATTGATTCCCCTATGGCGTGCCATACTCATATCACCAACCTAACCGTATCACTATGAATTAATGCGCCTTGCATCATTAAGACCTTCAATCTTTCACCTTCAACAATCTTTCTAGATACCTATTTACAATGTACCTTTTAACTAATTTGCATATCTTCCGACCATTAATCGGTAACAAAATAAAAGTGCCTACTCTGTTACTAGGCGGAACTACATGTAATTTATTTTTTGCAGGAATATGATATCGCACACTGATTAGTCTTCATTCATGAACACAGGAAGGAAGCCCAGCTGTAGTTAACAAAAAAGGAATCCAAAGAACCCTACACGGTGATTTGTTTTCATTCATAAAAACTAGATGGATGCGATTCTTAGGCGTGTTTGACAAAACAAGGAATCCAACAACCTCGCAACCCAGATGATACGTCTTATTGAAAACAAAATTTGCATAGCCAATCCCTAAAATTCCTTCTACTAATAAGAGCGAGCCAAATCGAGCTTCAAATATCTTTATCTATAGAAGAAAATACTCTGGTTAAAACTCAATTTTCCACTCACTATACCTGTCACTAGTTTATCAGTCTTTTGATCGAATGATATAATGCAAATTTATTTCACCACAGGGCTCATCAGCAGACTTTTAGTCAGGTGTACACCCCTTAAACATTTGTTTGTGTCTTCTGAAAATGCAAGCCAACGACTTGTTCTAAAACTAAGTGTGTTGGCAAAGTGGTTCCATGACATTTGCTCCGGCGACATTTGCTCCGCCGACAACTGCTCCGCCGACAACTGCTCCGAAAATGACGACAAGTGCTCACAGAAATAGAAAACGTCTTCTATTTCTGTGCAAGTGCTCCGCGACAAGTGCTCCGCGACATATGCTCCGCCGACATATGCTCCGCCGACAATTGCTCCGCCGACAATTGCTCCGCCGACAATTGCTCCGCCGACATTTGCTCCGCCGACATTTGCTCCGCCGACATATGCTCCGCCGACATATGCTCCGCCGACATTTGCTCCGCCGACATTTGCTCCGCCGACATTTGCTCCGCCGACATTTGCTCTGCCGACATATGCTCCGCCGACATATGCTCCGCCGACATTTGCTCCGCCGACATTTGCTCCGAAACGACGACATTTGCTCCGGCGACATTTACTCCGCCGACATATATCCTCCAAAACGACATTTGCTCCGCCGAATTAATTATAATCATCAATAAATTGATAATAATTCTACTCTGATAATGATTATGACAATTGCCTCGCCGCCAATTTTTCCACCGAAATGTTTTGGAAACCACGACACTTGAACCTTGCCCCCACGACACCATTCAGTGAATTTGAGGGCATGCCTTTATCATGTTTATCATTATAGGTCACTCTAAATAAGAGTAATCAGAGTAAATCAGAGTAGATCTCAAACTGCAAAGTAGTTTGCAAATATAGAAATACTGCGGTATGTCGGCGGAGCAAATGTCGCAGGAGCAAATGTCGGCGGAGCAATTGTCGGCGGAGCAATTGTCGACGGAGCAAATGTCGGCGGAGCATATGTCGGCGGAGCATATGTCGCGGAGCAAATGTCGCCGGAGCAAATGTCGTGTCACCGGCAAAGTTCAAAGCACAGAGATACGATGCAACCATAGAGTAGCAACACAGTATGCCTTCCGAAGGAAGGCTAGAGAGGCAACTAAAATTTGACCTTTGACATACCATAGGCTTTTGCATTGGGCCAAAATGGCGGCCGCGGCAAAATTGAAGACGACTTCGGAGGGTCAATTATTATTCATGAGATAAAACTCTCAAATACCGTTCGATGATTGGGTAATTGCCTTCATGTTTAATGCATAAGCTCATACATAAAACATTTTTGCCTTCCCACAATTCCCTACGATTTGAGGCAGCAATTCGGATAAATGGCGGCTGGCAGAGTAGCGCGACTTTTTGACCATTTCAGTACAAACCGCTCAAGAAATTTGTTTCAGGAAATCTGCGTGTTGTGAAAAGAATTCAGAGTAAACCCCAAGGAAACAGAAATTCTTAAAAGGAGCATTCAGAATGGAATGAGATTATAAGATGACCTGAAAAGTAAGTAAAGCGACATTTTGTTAACCAGTCTTCATCGTAGTTGTTAATCGTCCGTCCAGCAGTGCGTAGGCTACCTGTACAAAGTGCATGGGACATCACCTCCAAAGCCCCAAATTAGGAAACTATTTTTATATACAATTGAACTCTAAATCATGAGAGAAAATAATGTAATGGCGATATTTTTCAAAGAGATTAAACTTTTTCCGTAGAGAACTGTTTGTAGAATAATCTCCGGTGGATAAAGTACTGAAGCTAGCTAAATCAGCGATAATCAGCGGTAGATGTTGACCTGTTAGAAACTGGAGTCGAGGCTGAGTGCACTGCAAGATGGACGGTATTCCCAAGCGTAATGTTAATTCTGGTTAAGCCGTTACTGGCCGGCTGGAGTGAGTGTCCCTGTGCCCCTGGGGCCGGGCCTTGCTGGGAACATTGATCCGGACTAACTCTAGACTCTAAGCGAAACTTTAGCCATGATTGTTCATGTTAAGCTATACCGTGGTTTGAATTCATGATATTCCTATATTGGACCTTCCTTTGACTAGTTGAACTTGATGTTTTCTTTGTCATGAAAATCACCCATCATCGGACTAGGTCTAGACTCTAGTACTAGTAGACGGTAGACCTAGGCCTGGCACAGTTGGACCAAGCCTGGCTATGTATGAGCTAGACATCATTCATAGACCTGTTATCACCACAATGCTTTTAAATAATCTTCTTCTTCCAGTAGTGTGCATAAACCTCCAAGGAGTATCGTCGCACAACAGTTGGTTGTCTATCAGCTAATTAAACGTGTTGCTCGTAGCAAAGCTCGATGAAAATAAGTCCAAAAACGAACGCATATACACTATATACAAATTGTTCTCATATTTTGAGTTAGTTTAAGACGACATCTCTGACTCGTGTCTTGAAGATGTCGATCGATGGTGAGATGACCACATTTTCAGGTAGACCGTTCCACAAACGGATGGTGTTTGGGAAGAACGTATCCTTCAGTAGTGATGTGCGTGATCGTGGGATTAGAAATCTCTTGCTGTGGCCTCTGGTTGGAGTGTTGAGCGGTACCAACTGGTCGTCGGGGATGTCAATCAGATGGTTGGTGATTCGGTACATCATAGTAAGCTTTGACACTGCTCTGCGATGTTGCAGGGTCTTCCACTGAAGCGCATCAATCATGGTTGTGACGCTACATCGTCTTGAGTAATTGTTCATCACATAGCGAGCTGCACTCCGTTGCACAGATTCTGCCTTGGAAATGATTTTGCTGGTGTGGGGATCCCACACACAACTTGCGTACTCCACGATAGGCCGAACAAGTGTGTTGTAACAGGCAGCTTTGGTTTCCTTGGAGCATGACTTACCGGGCAAGTTTCTCCTTAAGAAGCCAAGTGTCTTCATTCCCTTTTTGGTAATGTTGTCAATGTGTCTGTCAAAGGAGAGATCACTCGAAATCTCAACGCCCAAGTACTTGGCAGATTCAACAGGCTTTAGTTCAGTTCCATGGACTGTATATGTATGGCTATGTCGGTCTTTTTTCTTCCGTTTGGAGACATGAAGAACCTGGCATTTCCCGGGATGAAATTCCATTAGCCATTTCCTTTCCCATTCTTGTAGTGCATTTAGATCTTGTTGCAGCTGAACTGCATCATCATGGCTGTTGATGGCCCTATACACCATGGTATCGTCGGCAAAGAGCTTGACATTGGTGCCATCGGAGACACAGTTGGGAAGGTCGTTGATGTAGACCAGGAAAAGGAGCGGCCCAAGTACACTGCCCTGGGGTACACCTGAGGTTACTGGTGCAATGTCGGAACTTTCCCCGTCAATTACTACACGCTGAGTACGGCCATGAAGGAAATTTCTGATCCACGTCAAGAGGCTGCCAGAGAGACCGTAGTACTCTAGCTTACGTAAACGATGAGGATGGGGCACCTTGTCAAAAGCCTTGGCAAAGTCAAGCAGAATCACATCAGTCTGGACACATGCGTCGATGTTGCGAGCAAGGTCGTCCACGGTTAGGATCAGCTGGGACTCACAAGATCTTGCCTTCCTGAAGCCATGTTGCACATCAGTGAGAATCTTATGAACATCAAGATGGCCCATTATGGTGCTGTGGATGATATGCTCTAGGATCTTACAGCATATGATGGTCAAAGAGATCGGGCGGTAGTTGGATGGTAAACTCTTGTCCCCTTTCTTATAGATGGGTGTTACATTAGCAGATTTCCATGCCTCTGGTAGAATGCCAGTGTCAATTGATGCTTGGTAAAGAGTGGCAAGAACGGGACCAAGAATATCTGCGAGTTCTTTCAGAAGTCGGGGAGGAATGTTGTCGGGTCCAGATGCTTTGTGTGGGTTTAGTTTCTTAAGGAGTTTGATTATTCCATTTGAAGTGACGTCAATGTGCGATAGGCGGTGGTACGGACTAGGACCAAGGTTGGGGATGGGCTCCCTGTCCTCGTCAACGTTGTTGAAGACTGATGAAAATTGGTCGTTGAGGAGGTTTGCCTTGTCCTTACTGCTGGTGAAAGTTGCGCCAGTTGGTCCACGAAGGGGGGAGATGCCATTACTATCACAGCGCTTGCTTGAGATGTAGCTCCAGAATCTTTTGGGGTTAGATCGAACATCAGGACAAATGATGTTGTTTATGTATGTCTCGTAGGCCTCCTTACAAGCTTCCTGCGTTTTCCTCTTCAGTGAGATGAATTTCTCCCACATCCGTGCCTTCCTCGGACCACAGTATGAGCGGGCCTTGTTGTAGGCTCTTTGTTTCTGTCTACTTAACCTCTTAACTTTCCTGTTGACCCAGGGTTGATTGTATCTATGAGTGGTGAATTTTGATGGAACATGTTTGTCAAGTATTTCCTGTAATTCTGTTTTAATGGATGACCACATCTCATTTACCGATGAGGACGCGTCGTATTTGCTAAAGAATTCTTCAGCCATCCTTTCACCTCCTTTACGGACATCCTCCATGTTGGCCTTGTCCCACAGATAGATCTTGCGTTTGGCAGGTTTGCGTCTGCGTGGTATGATGTCGGTGTTGATACACACGATGTCATGGTCACCAATTCCAGGCATCGACTGACAATTGTTGATGAAGGCTGGTCTATTTGTCAGGAACAGGTCGAGAGTATGTTCCAGTCTAGTGGGAAAGGTGACAATCTGCTCAAGACCTGCTTCGACGATTGTAGTGAAGATGTCATTATTCACTGATTGCGTGTTGCGGTGGCCAGTGACCACATAGTCACTCCAGTCGATGTCTGGTAAATTGAAGTCTCCTCCAATCCATAAGACAGACTTTCTGTGTTGTTGAGCCACATTTCTTATGTTGGTGCAGAGACTCTCCATGTAGTCATTCCGAGTCAAACCTCTTTCTCTTTTTAATTTTTAAAGGGGACCTGAACCTGATGTAGTCTTCAGATGGTACAATACAGGCAGATTTGGTTATCAAGTCAACTCCACTTGATCTAGAAAAATCTACTACTGGCAAGGTATGAAGTAAGCCCATTATGATTTGTAGCTTTGAATTTTTTCACGTTTTTCATTTACGTAGTACGTTATTTAAGCTAAATTCTAGACAGAAATATCCATGTGCCGTGGATGTTTAAAAAAAAAAACCCAACGTATTTTACTACAGAGTAGCCATACAAAGTAAAGACCAACGAGTCTTAGCCTAATAACAACACCAATATCTTTATTATCACAGACTGAAGCTTGCAGTCTTATGTGCAGACCTCCTAGTACAGTGGAAACTCAGTATAAAGAGATCTGATATAACAATATTCCTGATATAACAAGGTAATATTCAGGTCCCAGCTCTTTACATTTTACTGTTTTTTAACCCTGATATAATGAGATTCCTGCTATAACAAGGTAATTTTGATGGTCCCAAGGACCTCGTTATACCGAGTTTCCACTGTATAATGTACTGAACTACTTAGAATAAAGTTTCAGGCAGGTTCATCACATCATTTATCATGTACTTAGAGAGGAGCCTTTCTTTCTTTCTCTCTCGCTCTCTCTCTCTCCTCTGCAGCATGTTTACAAATTTTTCTCTTTTCTTTTGTTTTCTACTTGCAGGTTGTCTAAGAAGTTCAAGTACAAGGCTTGTAGAGTATCCAGCTGTTTGAAGACTAAGGAATTGCACCCTTCCCCAAGCCCTTATTTTGAAACTTCATTTGCATTTTGCCTAAAGATGTATACCTAGATTAAAATTTGAGCCTGATTTCATGACAGGCTAATAAAATGTATAAATCTGTGAATTCAATTGAAACATGGACCAAAACCATTTTAACAACTATTAAAAAGAAATTAAAAAATCAGGGAACACAAAAATTGTATATAGAAGTTGTGCCTTCAAAATCAACAGTTCTAGGACTATTATTCTTTGGGTAATTACCTCCAGTGTACTGCCCCCCCAAGAAATAATCCTGAGGTCAATTACAGTAAGTAACATTTCCAAGTTAGGGGATGGGATGGGCATTGTAATTGGCTTGGGTTGATTGTCCAGGGGTAGACACTGAGGGGGGGGGGGGGGGTGATTGTTTGGAGGGTAGTTCTGGAGCAAGTCTAGTCAATTATTGGGGATGGGTTGCTTCACGCTGTTACCTGAATTTACAAAACTACCTCTGCAGGTAGGTGGGGAACCATATGAACCAATATCTAAGTTTTTGGCTGAATTGTTTTGTCAAACTTATCATTATTCTTTTTTACATTTTTATTATTATTATCATTATCATTGTTATTATTATGTAATTACATTGATAGGCTATATGGATTCACACTGCAAGAATGTTTAAATAGTAGGCCTATTATAAGTATTCCCACAAGAGCTTTCTGCCTCCAGAAATGTTTGCTGATCTCTTGCTGCATTGAAATTAGAGTTACACTTTTTTGCTAATAAAATAATTTTCTTCTCTCTATTTTCTTATTGTCTTTCAATTTCTCTTAACCTCGAGTGATATTTGATGTTGATGTTGCTTTTTTCAGTGTTGTTGATGATGATGAGGATGATAATGCTGGCACAAGATCATATAAAGTTGCTTAGTAATTGAGGTTGATTGCAGCCATATGGGGGGGGGGGGAGCACTGTCCGAAAAATCACTGAATAGCGAAAGAAAGATAGTGTTGATGATGATGATGATGATGATGATGACGAGGTTGAGGATGATGATACCGGCCAAAGATCATATGAAGTTGCTTTGTAATTGAGGTGTGATGGGGGGGGGGGGGGGGGGCTCTGTTCAAAAATTCACTGACTAGCAAAAGAAAGAAGAAAAGACGATGATGATGAGGTTGAAGATGATGCATGATGCAGGCATAAGATCATATGAAGTTGTTTTGTGACAGAGGTGTGATTGTAGCCATATGGTGGGGGGGGGGGGGAGGGGCTGTCCAAAAATTCAGGGACTAGCAAAAGAAAGAAAAAAAAGCATTGTTGACGATAATGCAGGTACAAAATCATGAAGTTACTTTGTAATTGAGGTATGATTGCAGTGCATACAGGAGGGGGGGGGGGGGTACTGTCCTAAAATTCACTGACTAGCGAGTAAGAAAAATGCTCCTCAGCATTTTTTCTTTGGGTTTGCAGAAATGATTAAAAAAATCCTTGGATCAAATTCTTTAGGGGGATACATTTATTATATGTCTATGATGATCCCCTCCCCAAAATGTCAACGAACAAAAATCAACGTTAAACTTTGCTGAGAAGAGAAAGAGCTCACAGCTTTAAGTATATGGGGGTGGGGGGGGGGGGGGGCTTACACTTGAAAGTTGGTTTGACTAGGTGTGCTTTGTTCCAGAATGTGGGGGACATACCCTATTGTGTCAACCCACTCTTAAAATATTAGGGACGCATACCGCGCCATGCCCCTCCCCCCCCCCCCCCCCCCTCCCCTCCCCACATTGATGCCAATGATTGCAGCAGCCATATGTGAGAGGAATTTATCTGTTTGGTGGAGGGGGCCAGGAGACATGCATGTTACTGTTTACAGGATACGTTTACATAATTTGAAATATGAAACAAAGTTAATCTACAAAAGAATAATACAGTCTATAAGCCTATATGTTATGGAAATGGAGGTGATCCACTATTAAAAAAAGCAGTGCTTGTAGAGTGTGGATTCCTCGAATAATAATATTGTAAACACAGCTTTTGTTGAATTTAGTCTGCAAGTGATCAACACAAAATAAAGTCAAAATCAGAAATGCATGTCTTACTGACAGCATCGGCATCAGATAAATAGAAGTGGGTGTAAGCTATTGGGGTAAATTGATTGATATGAGAGAGGAAATTAGGGAAATTCTCACGAGTCTGGGCGACGGTACGGTAAATGAATGAATGAATAATTCAGTGCGCATGCGTTATTATGTTAATAAGTCACAAAAATCTAATACATATTCATAAATATTCATGAAAATATGATACGCGCTGCGCGCAAGCCAAAACAAGCCTGATTTTCGCTGATACTCGGAAAAATGGTCTGCGCCATAGGTTTATAAAATTTTGTACATAAAACGCGGGATCAATTTGACCCTCCGTACCCCCCCCCCCCCCCCCTCCATGGCTGGACGGATGCAGAAGCGGAGTTTCACCCCCTTGGTTCAAAGTCTCCGGATCTTTGGGTTTCCCCCACATAAATTTTCTGTGGTTTCCCCGTTGCATCTACATGTATCTAGC
>JAPZVO010001328.1:0-18945 GCA_029962745.1 Echinometra lucunter | reverse complement strand
AACTCACACTTAAGTATACACACACGCACCCCATTCACCCAGGCAAACCTCTACACACATATTATTATATTATATGATATTATTATTTTGCGAGCGAGCGAAAAATAACCACGTGTATGGTTATTAAGAGCATTTCAAACAAAAACAAATCCACGATCTGGCCATCATTTATGATATTTTTATCAAAAAAAAAATCGCCAACTGATTAATTACAATATATCTTTCCCCCTAAAATAAGGGGGGGGGGGGGGGAGGATGTTTGTACACACCATCCCTCCCCCCCCCCCCCCCCCCCGGGATTTACGCCAATTCTTTCCTTCGTTCCTCTAATAGCTGCAGGAACATCGTGAAGAGCAACATAAACAAAATTAGTGAAGAGTGAGTCGTAATGGAAATGATGGAACAATGATGAACTGATGGGAGGTCTACAAAACCGACAGTGCGCTAAGTATGACACTGTTTTATTTTTGCATTACCTATTAAAATGCAATCATTGAAGCTTAATATATTTTTCACTATCAGAGAGATTTCAAGCATTCGTCAGATGCCACTAAACAAGTGAAAGTGTAATTTTGCCTGTTTTGCTTTATTGTAAGGTCGGTGGAGATCGCTTTCGCAGAATAAGAAAATGCTTCCATTTCAATTATATAGCATAAGTTCTCCCTTTTATCTCTGTTCTGCAAAAAAAAAGAATGTTGATTATAGAATACCTTACAGCTGTACTCGTCTTTTTATTAGATTTAGAAAGCTGGACATTGGATGATGCAGGGCTGTACTGGCATCGAAATTAGAACAGAATGGGCATTGTGGTATCTGGCCCATTAGACCCATCAAGACAAGAAGTATTTTCCAGATTTTCCCGGTCTTTATTGTTCCATGCTCCTCCTTTTTAGGCGTATGGACGCAATTTAGCTCTGAGATGAATTCTCTTGTGCACAAGTCAAGCAAGCCAACGTAATTTAGGGCATTTCTGTCAAGAGTGCGTTGAATGGAAGGTTTCCACTATATACAGGGCAGTTGCATTTATGATACAAGGTCCAGGAGTGACCGAAGACGAAAAATCAAATTTGGTCACTTTAAAATTCGCTTAGTACTTAAGAGTTTATTATACAGTTCAAAGTTGTAACAATTTAATGATGGGTGCTTTTTAAGTTTGCCAAAAAATATATAGACTTCCTCAGCACAATGCCATCAATCGCCCTTTGTCATATTCACCAATCGCCTGGTAAAATGTCGAGCTGCCCGTGAAGAAAACACTTAAGGCCCAGTACTCCCTTTAGACATTCACATTCTTTCTTTTGTGAAATCATTTAATTTCTTTTATAATTATTTGCTCAGTGTTGTTGTTTTGATCGGCAGTATTTGTTTAAAGCAAGCTTCCCTCTTTGACCGGCCTGTTTTCCCCAAGTATTGACCAGCCCATATGGAAAACTTCCACGATTATTTTATTTCCCTTGTTTTACCTTCATTTCATTTACATACTTTGTAACAGTCGTTGTTTAAGGCTGTTGGAATAATCATATGTGGAAGCTTTTACAATATAAACAATAAAAATTATTGTTTTGTAAAACCAAGTGGAACATGATAGGATCATATAGATCTCATTTTCACCTTGTATTGAACTCAAAATTCAATGGCATATTTATAACAGAGTTTGAAGGGCTGTTGTAATGTACGCAGGATAGAATGACAAATGGTTCGTTTACAGTCTGGCCTAAATTTAGTAGAGAAGAATTTAGATTTCGTTTTTGTTCAGAATGGAAAGGAATTTTCAAGCGTAATCTAGTCGATTAATACTACATTTGTAATTTATAAGCTAGGAGTTTTCTCAGAGTGAACTTGAATTTTACCAAAAAATTGCCCATAGTTCCGTTCACACAGAATTTATCCAAGTTACAACGCGGACTTTCAAGAGACTAATTATCATTAACATCAACTGGAAGCCACTGGAAGTGAAATATTTTTATGCAATGACAACAGTCAGTATCATCAGAAACAGATTGCTTTCAATAAGAACGGAAAGCAACAAAAATATACCAATAAAAATATGCATGGATCAATAAATATTATTGAAATAAGCGTTAACTTGAAGTGAAACATATTTGAATGTGGGAAATGGCCTTTGTATAAGAGATGCGGAGGTGGGATGAATTGAGTCGAGTGAACTTTCGACCTCATGTTGCTGAAGTTCATAATCATTTTGAAGTCTTCAATCATCTTTTTCAGTTTGGATTAGGGAATTCTAATGATGGGAGATGTGGACATACAGCAGCTCGTATAATGCGACGTAGTTATGATTATTCGTTCCTTTAAAAACTGCGTACAGCTTATACATATGAAATCCCACCAAACACCTCTAAAACAAACAAACTGTCCCTCCAAACTAACAAACCAAAAAATTATGCGGGCAAACGTTTAAGGAGTTTAAAGAAAAAAATTAACAGACAAAATAAGACAATGGGCCGTACTGATGAAACTAGCAATTGCCCAGCAAGTGCCCTTTCCATCTTCTCATCTTCTTACATATTCAAAGTAACTGTTAGCAGGAAGGAGCATTAGCTTGTTAATCTGAAAGCAGTCTATTTTGCAACTGTAACATTAGCTAACATTCGTATTCTAATTTTACTCACAGTCAAAATGAATGCTTTTGTAACTTTTGTTATTGTAAGGGAAATACCTATTTGAAAAGAAGAATTTTCCTTCTTCAACAAGCAATTGCTTGATTTTTGCAAGCTTCTCTACCAGTAGCTTACGCTACCGTACCATCACAGATGAGCGTTAATTCAATGCAACATTATGACTTTGAATCTCTTCGGCCTACTGAATCAGTAAAGATTCGCCGCAGAAAAAAAAAATCCTTTGGCAATTGAAAAGTGTTCTCTCATTATTACTGGTCAAAATGAATTGATTTTAAAGTCGCCAATAGCTGTTTTCAGTTTGGATTGGGAGATTTCATAACTATGAGGTTGCGACAGCTAGCAGCTCGTATAGAAAGATGTAATTTTGATTTTCTACTGTCAACTGCAAAACTTCCGATTTTCCATAGTTTTTGTTGTTTTTATGGATTTACATAGAGAAATACATTTTAGGGAATGGGAATAGCGTTGTTTTATATTAGTGAAACTTAATTTATTTTGAAATCGTCAAAGCTGTCTTCACTTTGGATTGAGGTATTCTGTTGGTGGGAGGTCTGGACACGTAGCAGCTCGTATAGGGAGATGTAATTTCGATTTTCTACTGTCAGTTGTGAAACTTCTGATTCTAAACATTTTTTTCATGGTTTTCATTCATAATTTACCACCAAAGAGAGAGAGAGAGAAAGAGCTAATGGGGTTAATGAAAACAATAGTACCAACAAAGTTGATAATCAAGGAGTAGCCATTTCCGAATGACCATCATCTACAATTATTGAAACATATTTATTTACTGTTCTACGGTAAACATACTCCTTAGGGATGCGATGAAATGGAAGAGGTTGAGACGCCTTCATTGGTTACCGGTACAAGAAAGAATTGTTCTATAAACTTCTGATGTTGTGTCGCAAGGTCATTTCTCATAAGTCACCAACTTACCTATTTGGTATCATTAGTTCTTATGTACCTGTCAGAAATCTCCGTTCTTCAACTAAGAATTTCCTTACTGTTCCTACTACATCCACTCAAACGTATGGTTCTCGTGCCTTTTCAACAGCAGCACCTGTCTTGTGGAATAAGCTTCCTGACCAACTTCGAGGGGTTGGAAGCACCGACATCTTCGGGATAGCCCTAAAAGCTTATTTGTTTTCAAGGATTTGCGTTGTTCATGCAGTATTTCAAACTCATACATGCTCCTTTTTCTTTGAATGTAGGCTTATGGTACATAACATAATAATTTATGAATTATTTTTCTGTCCTTGTTACTTTCTTCTTTATATACATTTGCATATTTACTATGATATTCATCTTTTTTTTACAAGTATATTCGTAAGTTTTATTGATTTTCATGATTACACAAAAAGCAAATTAAGGAACAATTAAAATACAAACAAAACAAAACGATATAATAGGAATGAATAACAATATAAAAAATAAAAGAAAAATAAAAAAAGCAGTTGTCGTGTCATACAATATAAATGTGGTAGTTATTACAAAAAAAAAATACTGTAGTTGAGAGCATCTGAACTGTTTCACCCTCACAAATGGAGTATATTGATCAGAACAGTCTTCACAAACATTTACAAATCAAATTTCCATTTCTTAAAATGGATATGGAGTTTTCCTTTCTTCTTGGCCACATAACCCTCTGTCTCTTTGGAGGTTTTCATATGTTTCTTAAAAGATTCAAAGTTTTGGTCTAATATTCTTGAATTTGCATAGATAAATACAATATTTTAAAGATAGAAATATAAAGGACAAAAATTTTGGGATGTAACTCCAAACATTTTCTTGAAAATCATATCATATGTTAAAAGAATTACTTGCAATAAATCATATCATGGGGGGGGGGGGGGGGGGGGGGGTTACCACATCGCAATCACAAAACTAAGTGATTCATTCATTGTTCCACAGAAACTACAATTTGGTGAATCCTTTCTCTTTATCTTAAACAAAAAATCCTTTAAGGCAATGGATTTATGAAAGACCTTGAAATAAAAAGAGCGCAAACGAGTATTGATTGAACACATAAAATTCACAGTATGAATCAGATTTTAAATCTTGTGGAACAGTTAAATTATATTCCTAGTAATCATAACGCTTGTCAGAGGTACAAGAGTCTTGTATTACAGTATATGCATATCTATGAATGAGATGAATGAATCGACTAAATGTATGAATCAGATTTTAAATCGACTAAATGTATGAATCAGATTTTAAATCTTGTGGAACAGTTAAATTATATTCCTAGTAATCATAACGCTTGTCAGAGGTACAAGAGTCTTGTATTACAGTATATGCATATCTTGGGATTTTTTTGTTCGAACAAGTTTATCAATGATCATATCAACAACATCATCAGTATCTTCAGTGTTAGCAGCTTCCAACCATAACTTTGGTATATTTTTCAACAAAAAAGTATATTTCCTTCTATCCTTTTGAGAAACATTGAAATCAAGAATCAATTCTTCAAATAACTTGTATCCCGGTAAAGGAGGGTTCAATAAATCTGATACCTTATATACATTTTTGGCAATAATGATTGACAAACCCCAGTTTCTGAGAAAGTCTTCCAAAAGATTAGAAGCCCTTTCTCTAAATATATACCATGCCTGAAGGGAATCTGCCAACTGGGTATTATTTAAACTTTTCAATACGGATTCTGGGGAAGGAGAAGTTCCACAAAATATACACATTTTCATGATTTTTTTTTTTCAAAAAAGTAATAAACACTTTAACCAAAACATCTTCTGAACTATGGCATACGTATAAGGATCAATCATACGAAGACCACATTGGCTATAATCATTACAAATTAATCTCCTTTCCACCCTATCCTTACCACCATTCTAAATAAAACTGTAGAAAATCTTACACAGATCCTTAAAAAAAATATGTGGAATTTTGGTACCTAACACTGAGAAAAGATATAAAAGCTTTGGCAATACACGAGTTTTTAAAGGGGGTACCCAATGCAAAAACAATGTTCGTTTATTTAAAAGAGCATGTTTTTATGAGCCCAAAACGATCTGGCTAAAATTCCAAAATATTATTCTTGCTAAGCAATAACCGAAAATATGGCCCGATTTCAGCTTATTTAGGGCACCTCCGCGGTGTCCCGGTTTCAACTTCTGAATCGAGGTCGTGACCCCGTGACGTCAATGTGGTTACTCGCTTGATCTTGACGTGACGCGCCTGATAAAAACGCGCGCTATGCTATGCTAGCGCTATCGCGTTTTCGGCACGTGTACAGTTTTGTCTTTTGGAATGAAGTAGTCCACAAAGAATCATCATGTCCAACTCCAACTACAACTCAAAGGCAGATGACGATTATGAAGATGACGATTCATCTGATGAATTCGAGGAGGGGGAATTCATCAATGTCGACAAGAACGCCAGTGGCAGTGCTGAGCCCGAGCAGAGCCAAGTTTCGATGCCCGTGCTCGCCCCAGTGGTCGTAAGGGGCAGAGACCCTTACCAATTCGAGCCTCTTCTAGCACGGTCCGAGGAATTGGAGGAGGGAATGGAATTTGACGTGCCAGCCCAGCTTCCTGACATCAGGGGTGATCGAATGGATAATACTGAGTGGTAAATACATGCCTAAATCTGTTTTTAATCACCATGAAATAAAAACAGAGTTAAATTAAAGACTGCTCTCTGAACTGAAGAAAAGACAAAGTCAAAGCCTCAAACTCAAGTCAAAGGGAATGCCGTGCATGCTAACTTCAGTTTAATGAGTGCCTACAAAGGCTACATGTAACTAGACTAAGTAACAGATGTAACTGTTAGGCCTAGATCTAGATGGATTACAGCCCTATTATAGAACTCTAGACTAGTCTCTACCAGGGACTAGTAGGGGTCTAGACTAGATGGACCTGTACCCGTGCCTGTGGACCTAACAAGTAACAGTTGGCAGGGTTGGAGCTTGAGGACTGTGTTTTAATGTTTGTTTGGCAATATCATAAAATAGGCCCCACTCCAAAAATGTTCTCTTTTTTTCTAGGGGCCGGGCTTAGGGTTTAGTATAAGGGTTAGAGTATAGCAAGGCCTACATCACGAGTGCCGTTTGAATAAAAAGTAAGTGAGATACCCAGTTGTTGGATGTCAAGACAGAGTGTGTATCCGGACAGTTGATTTTAAAATGAAAAAGTTCACAAGGAAATCTCTTAAATGTTTTATCACAAAATTTTGGACAATATTATAGAGAACAAATATTGATTAGCACAATGCAGTGCATGGTTTTTGTTTCATCCAAAGGCAATAAAGAAGGCTTCTTTTTTTTCGTGTCCAGATCCCCAACCCCCCATCTTAAGTACATGTAGTAGGCCTAGGCCAAAATCATTTTTTCCACACTGGTTTCATATATATGTTTTGTCTGAATTTCGTTCAGTTTCGTTTCTTACTTGAGTCATGCCTTTGTTGTATGGACTCTGTATGATCATGATCATACAAAATGCATGTACATCTTTCTTTCATCTTCTTTTTCTTACTATTCTAACGTGGTTATCATAATTTTACCAAAGTTCTTATTTATTGTAATTCGGAAATGCATTTATTTACAAATTCATTTAGAATTACATTGCTTATGAATGTGACCATGAATTACAGAGAGATGCTTTCTTCATTATTCTGACTTCAGGTGCAAGTGTGGTCATTGTGTTGTGTTGCCCTCATTCCAACCTGGAGACTGCCTTTGTTGTCGTGAGATTGAGGAGGTGTCAGCTGAAGCAGATGTGAGCAACTCAGCCTGCATTACGGAATCTCCTTCCTTTCATCCAGCCATACTCGACCCCATCTCTCTTTACATTGGCTGGCAGCACTTCACAGAGAAATGGCGCAGAAGTGCGAGGTCATTTGGCTCACGGAATAATGAGTGAGTTTATATCTACTCCTGATTAAATCTACAGTGGTATGAAAGTAATATTTTCTCAGACATTTCAACGTATACATGTACATGTACATGTATGTATAATGCAAAAAAAAAAAAAAAATCAAGAATATAATTCTTGAGTGTCTAGTACAATTTTTTTCTTGATTGGGTTGAAGTTTGAAACTAGTTATGGTACATGTACTATTTTGTATAAAAACAACAGAACAATCAAAGAAGTGTTATATGTTTTACAAAAATGAAATTTTGGGGAATGTAAATTGTAACAAACTCCAAATAGGACCATCTATTGTGCATCAATCTGCTAATGGGGATCACAATCATTGCACCCCAAAATTAGCACTTTGTAATTTCAAGCTCTTTCAGGTGATGTGAATTGCAAAAAAGGTACCAAAAGTTGTTTGCTTCTCAATGCACACTGACTAGATTTATTTTCGTCCAGGGTTCCCAACTGATATATTTGATTGTTGCCTTTTGTTAAAAAAACATAGTGAATTTAAACATCATGAAAACACTGGAAGATACTACAAATGTACATAAAATCATAATTCTTTTGTAATCAATTCATCATATGCATTACCTGCAGGGCCGTTTGCAGAAATTTTTCTGGGGGGGGGGAAGACATGTAAAAATTTTAGAAGCTCAAAAGCAAGGTAGCAAAGCGACCGAGCTTGCATTTTTAAAAGTGAAATTGACGGATTTGGTGCACACTTTTTGTGGACTTTGTGAACATTTTCAATAAAAAACTGTAATTTTTCATTGGGGGGGGGGGGGGGGGGGGGCAACTGCCTCCCCTGCCCCCCCCCCCCCCCCCCCCCCCCCCCCCCCCCCCCCCCGCTGTGTACGGCCATGATTACCTGTCGTGTTGTTATAGCCTCCTACGTATCATAATCTGAATTCTTATTAATTTCAAAAATTCAGTTCTCTAAACTTTGCCATTTTTTTGTCTATATTTCACAGAAAATACAGATATGTAGCCTACAGACAATTCGTCAGGTGGTGCTGGGGCTATTTGGGTAGAGACATCAGAGTCCAGTTACCTGCCTGTGTGCAGTCTCGTATAAAGCAAACATATCCCGATGATGCCAGCGTGTACAAGGGAACTGTTTTACGGAAGCTTCATTGCACCTAAGTAATAATTGTTTTGTTACTGAATTATAGATATGTGGCATACAGGCATTTTGTGTGCTGGTGCTTGGTCTACTCTGGGAAAGGACATTCGACTGCAGTTTCCTGCTTTGTGTGCATTCTGTCGTAAAGTATGCATACCCTGATGAAGCCAGTCATTACAAGAAAACTGTTTTACAATAGCTTAAAAGCAATAAGTGTTTTTGAATATATTACGTGTAACAAAATACAGATGTGTCATACAGGCATTTTGTGAGGTGGTGTTTGGTCTACTTGGGGAAAGGACATTCGACTTCAGTTTTTTTGCGCTATGTGCATTCTGTCATAAACCATGCAGACCCTGATGAAGGCAGTCATTAAAAGGGAACGTCATGTATTCTAAAATGTCAACTAAGCAATAAAAGTGCTTGTAAATATTATTGCAACTGAAAATCAGATTCACCTGTGTGTGGCATACAGGCTGTTTGTGAGGGGGTACTGAGGCATCTTGGGGAAAGGACTTTTGTTTACATTTACCTGCTTGTGAGCAGTCTGCCATAAAGAATGCATTCCCTTATGAAGCCGGTCATTACACGGGTTCCATTAAAGCTCATTGTCATCTATTTGTAATAAGTGTTTTTGAATACACATTTAACTTAATTACATACCGTTTGATTATTTTTCAAACTTGTTGTAGAGCCCAGTATTCACCTTTTTATGGATTTCTGAAAGGAATTATATACAAGATTGGTAGTACAGTCATAATCTTGAATGTTTTGGAAGATAAAGATATATTTGCAGTTGGATGGATTGACTAGCACAAGCTTCAAGCAGTACATGTTTAATACCTGTTTAATCTAAATTTACATGGATTTGCACTCATTGTGTAACTGTATGTATTTCTTCAGAAGAATTTATCTGCAAGATTCCTACTGATTCATGAATTTCTTGAAATATAAAGGATTGTTTTAGTTAGATGGATTAACTATTACAACATACTTAGTTCATGTTCTAGTAATGCATGATGCAGGATAGTGTAGTGTCTGTCAAAGGTTGCACTATACAAAGAGTGAATGTACAAAGACAAAAAAAGAGAAAGAAATGAATGCTCATTAGAAGTGAAAAGGGACACTTGTCACTTCCAAGGGGAACTAAAAAACAAAGGGGGCACTCAGAAATCAAGTTTGAAAATTGGGCACATGCCAGAACAGAAAAGGGAATCTTATTAGGAAACAAGAGTCATTTATAAAGCACTTATAGCATGTTAACAGGAGATATGGCATATGTATACTAGAAATGTAAAGAGGCACTTGGGTCAGTGGGGCATGTATCAGATTTCAAATAAGGAACTTGAACGAGTTGAAAGGTGGAATTCATCAAGGTGAAAGGGGGTGCTTTGCAGAAGGGCAGTAGAAGAGGACCTTTCACATTTCAGTAGGGTCAACCACCAGAAGTGACCAAGAGCTCATTTCTCAGTTTGTTTTTTCTCCCATCGGCATGGGGGGGGGGGGGTCTCCTTGTATGCAGTACATGAATGTATATATGTAGTTGCTATTGCAATGCTATTATAAGAGGCTGCACTTGCTTTCTCCTCACTTGCACCTTTTCCAAACTCTCTGCCTCACTTTCATCTTTTCCATTTAGCTCGATTCTCATTCTCACTAATATTCAGAATATTTCTCTATTCTCAGTTTCATAGCATATCATCCTCACTGATTCACCTTTCACCACTTGTTATACATTAATTTGAGATTTTCTTAAATTGCATATATTTCAATATATTTTGTAAAGTCATTGAGAGTGAAGCCTGCTGTGCGGGCCAATAAATGAGAGCATCAATTGAATTCTTGCTTTAGTACTTCTTTTTCTACATTTACTTTAGGTTCTTCAGACTTTGATTTGTGCTGTGACAAGCTAATTAACTTGAATGAGTTTGATTCTTTATGGCTAATGGTGAGCATGAATGTTGAACTGTCACATTGTCATTTCAAAATGAAATGGCAGAATCAAGGGGAATTATTATTTCCTGTATGTATGAGGTCAGTATGGTACATTTACTCTTAAAACAATGAAAAAAAATCAATTCCCCAAATTATTAACTTTTAAATAGAGTTTACAAAAACCATCTTTCGCTTTTAAAATTTCAAAATACACAATGTCACTGAAATGAACTTTTATTCTTTTATTGAAGGCATATTCTGTTCATTTTTTTTACATGAAGCCATAAATAAAAACAAAAAGAAAAACAAACGTTTCAGAAAATTGATCTTTAAAAGGAGGCAATAGTTTAAAAAAAAAAGACGAAGAGAGAAATAGAGAGAGAAAGAGAGAGAGGAAGAGACAGAGAGAGAGAAAAAAAAAATCCTGAGTAAATGGAAAAATGAAAAGAGTGTTTTAAAAAAGGTCCAAAAGAAAACGAATTGGATTAATGTTCATACACAATATTCATTAATCATTTGAGAACTTCCACACTTGATATTTGCCCCTAAATTATTCCACATTGCTGATTTAAATCACATTACATAGATTTAATCATAAGTTTCAATTTCAGGTTTAAGCACATTTATTTCTATGTAGTCAAACTGGAATAGTTTTATAAACTGTGTATCTGTCTTCTAACTAGCAAGTATTAAATAGCGACCTGCAAAAGAATCTTTACCTGGAATAACAATTTGAAAGTAACACAAAAATAAGTATTCTCTTTGTGCATGAAATCTGGAGATGCACATAAACTAAATCAATTTGATTAAAGAAGTCGTGCCAAGACAACATTGAATGGATCAAAACGTATTAAGACCCTGGCATAGTTATCTCACTGAAAGATACCATAACTGAGTGTATTGCTAAAAAGGAATTAGGAACATTTTCTGTTCATGTGAAGAGATTTGTAATTGATATAGAAGGTGATTCATACATTCTGCCTCTGTGTCCTGAATTTCCCGACTTTTGCTCAGAATGGAGGAAAAGTTTGATTTACTGCAATATATCCTATTACTATGGTAACACAATTTCCAACACATTGAAAGAAATATTACTTGCACATCTTCATTCCAAGGCCAATGTGCATGCAAAATTTAATGATCATTGCTAAAAAAAAATTGTCAGAAGATCAAGTTCGAAGATATGTAACCAACTGTCCGACTGACATTGAATCATCCCCCCCCCCCTGCAAACTCCATTAGGCAGAAGTACTATTCAGTAAAATCATCATCATCAGATCATGCTGGTGTACAGGGGTAATTTATGGCATGTACGCACAGAACTGAAAATATTTCACTAACAATCAAACAACTGTGGTCCACAAACTAAGAAGGCACATATGTTTTAAGGTGCATCAGCTTGCAAGAAAGACGATAAAGGTGTGTTTATTAGAGCCAATTGATATGGTAGTTTATGCACAAACACAAATTCAGTTAAAAACCCTCCGTGGAATTTTCAGTGCCGACCATCTGTAGTAAGGGAAGAGAACCTGCCATGTCTGATGTGTGCCGCTACAGCCTCGGCCTTAGAAGGTCGTTCATACTTGGCACACAGAGGCTCCATGGGTGCAAGCTCTGGCATTGAATGCCTATTCGTCTTCTCCCCATGTTCTGTCAGTTCCATGGTTTTGTCAAATAAAACTTTGACATAATCTGCATTTACAAGTGTGAAAACAAGATAAATAAAATACAAAAGGCTAATTTGAAAAAAAAAAAGGAAAATAGCGTTCTCAAACTATTAAAGAACCACCACAATTGTAACTGACTACTACTGCTGCTATGAATTCCTTCTCTGTTTTTTCAAAATTATTCTCAATTTTTATGAGAGAGGACAATCCTTTCTTCCTACATTCATTAAGTTATATAGTAAAGTACGAAGAGATAAAAATGTTAATTAACAATGCATTTAAAAGTGAATGCACTGATCACTTTTACAAAAAAATGTTTAAAGAAACCTGAACTGCAAAAAACAACATCCTCAAAATTTGTTTATTTGAGATATTACAGTGAGAACCTAAATATTATTTAGTCTATTACATACCATATGTGCAACCAGCCAACACCTTCTTCACTGTGCATTCACCAGCCTTCTGTTTGGGGTAACAAATGCAGTACTGTAGGGTTCCCTCACTGGTTTGGGCTTGGTCTCTCATGCCATTTTCGTTCCAGTGCATGACAGCAAGGTATGACCTGAAATACATTGCCAAAAAACTTATTTAGAAAAATCAGTAATTACATATCAGTCAGTGGTGTCGTGTCCTCACTCTTGAGCAGCACAATATTTTGAATGTAATAAAGACTTGATAGTCACACATACTGTTCGACATGCCAAGCACTATCAAATGCAGTTGAATGAAGGTAACAGTACATGTAAATCCTTCATGATTGGTAATGACTTTCAAAAGGAGAACTAATGTTTTATACTTGCAGACAAGAAAATTATAGAAATAAATTCTTTATCAAAACGATACAAAAATTTTATTCAACACAAATAGAAACAAAAGAGATTCATGAACTATCAAACAAAGTGTACATGTACCTGCATTTCATTCCAGTGTAAGAATACGCCAACAGCTTTGGCGCCCACATACACATAACCCCATGAAACGCCTCCACACTGCTAGTTTGCTCAAGGGGAGACATCTGCTTCAGGGCTCTCTCAAGATGTGGCTTCATAATTACTTCACAAAGTTTGTCATAAACTTTGGTGCCTGCTTGATGCAATATGATTGAAAAAAGGGAAAAGAAACATAAGTAATACATGATCAATTTTTACCTGTAGTTTGATATGGGCACAGAGGACAGTACAACTAATTAAGGGAGATGATGACTTATGAGTTCCATCTCTCTGTGGTTAAGATGGCATTTCTGAGTCCAATCTCCCTGATTTACATCTGGAAATAAAGCAATCTCTTTATAACAAACTTACAATCCCACTTTCAGAGAGGTTGTCATCGTTTTTATAGACCTTGCAGGCAAAATACATTCTGATACATTTGAACTTGACTTAATACAAATACAAAATGACTAGAGTAAGAATTTAGATATGAAGACTTGCAGAATCTAGTTTCCATCATTTTGTTAATACCAAGTAAAGAAATGTTCATGATATTAAAATTAGTCGATCCAGATGGGACTGGAAATTACCTTCTTTTAACCAACATCTTGGCTCCAATTCTCCATGAGCACATTCATCAAAGTCAACATGTTCACCATGGCCACTATGCTTGTCCTTCACATGATTGGTTAAGGAATGGAACTTCGCAGCCATCAACGCACCGTTCCCATCAGGTGTAGATGTTGCACTCCAGTATAGATGATTGATAATGCTCTTTTGCCATAGAGCGACCTCTTCACATCCCGCCATCTTACTGAGGCCAGACAACTGCTTTTTCAGTCCTGAAAGAGGGGAATATGATTGGAAAGATTCTCATATATCCATCGCTAGTTCACTGGCTTCGTCTTTTCACTGTTCTGCCAAGAACAATGGATTTGGTCTTGGTTCACCAATTCCATTGTTCTTGTTTAATAATGGTGTAGTGGTGGGCTCAGTGATTCCTGGCTGGCACAGTGGCACTGTGCATCGAATTTGACTGCTTATCCATCCTTGAACTCACTCTTACTCATGTCACCTGTTCTTGATTTTTTTTTTCTTAAATTCAGTCATTCATTAAAATGCAACTCCCTCAGCTTCAATGCAAATTTAAGTTTTCCTTTTGGTTTGCATTTCTAACGTTTCATTATAAGTCGCTATAGTTTGCTTTTTATATACATGTATATCAGTCTCAAGTTAGATGTTTTAACTAGTTTTGTGCATCATCTGTGGCTGCGACGTACAATATCAATAAAACCCTTTCAATTCAATTCAAATTCAATTCAATTCAAATTCAATTCAATCATTTCCTTCCTGTCTTGCCTATTGTTTGCCATTCTATGCCTCAAACTAGAAATGTCCATGTTATATATGTATGGAATAACACTGCATTAGCACTCTCCTTCACAATTAAAGAGTGAGCTGATCAGTGGGCTGATGCCAAATTCCATCTAACTTACCCTTTGCTATGTGCCATACATCAAACTGGTGACGAATCTCGGGATGATTTTCCCTCATCCACTTGGTGATGGATGGATGCCTGTCAGTTATCAGTGTTGACACTTCAAGTCCTTGGCCATGAAGGAATGACATACTTCGTTTCAGGCCTTCTAACTCCATGGCATTGCTATTTGCAACCTCAGTGCTCTGAAACAACAGATTAATTAATTCATTTAGGGATATACTAATCATAACACCACTGCAAAATTTGCAGTGGAAACTCTGTTAAGGCAATTAAGATTACTTATGTTTGTTAAAGCTCTGGGTAAATCACTTTAAATATGCAGGGAATATATAACATCATAACTAGTAAAACTGGAATTTGCTTCATTGTTGTAAATATCTAAAATTCATATGGACAATAGTTTGTTTTTGTTTTTGACATGTAGAATATAGTTACATGATGTGTGATGTGAAATCCAACTAGCTGTCACACTGGTCAAACTCTATGCTCTATGTGAAATTGAAAAAGTGTTGTATCAACTTTGCCATTTGATAATGCTACTCATTCAAAGTTTTACTGAAACATTACTTTCATACAAAGCAACAAAACTTATGATATAAATAGAAATCAAATTACTGAAATCAATGAAGCTTTTACAAGAATTAGTCACTAAGTATCAAAATATGTCATACTGTAGGTACCTGCACTATCTGAATGTCAATTACTTTACTGCTTGTCAGGTCCATCATTGTGTAGGTTCCAAATTTAGCATTATGTCCTGGGCTATCACACCGGCCATCCCCACCTAGCACCAAGGGAGACCCTCTGTCTCTCAGCCGCTGCAACAGATGAGCTTGTGCCTCTTTCCAGGTGGTGACAACTGCAGGTTGCACATACATCTTCTGGTGATTTAAGTAAGTGTTGTGGCAAATTCCATGAATGTTTAAGGTTCAAACATTCTTAAAGCCTTTGTTGGGGAATTTCCAGCATAGAGTATGCTTGATGAAATTAAAATGTTTCCAGCAGGAACTGTTCCTATAATGGTTGGCTTGTCCATTTTCTAGTGTAGGGACATAGTGTGCACTCTTGGGTTATTACAAGCATACTTCCGTGACATTTAGCTGTAGACTTGGAAACTGTGCATGGTGCTTTACATTCTATGCAGTATTCAAACAGTCCCATCAACTTTGATTCAAAGATGATATATTTATCCTCTTCTACAGGAGACACTTGTTCATTTCTGCATTGAAAAAACAAAGAAAGAAAGAAATGAATGAGTGCAATTGCAAACAATAGTCATGATAGTAGAGACATAAGTTACAAGTGACATTTTGGAACTCACATAAACTTGGAATATGAATGATATTTTGAATTTTTATTATACACAATTTGTTCATTCTAAATTATTCATTGGTGGTGAGGGGGGGGGGGCGGTGGTGTTGACCATGCATTCTTATCATTAATCCATAGAACAAAATGCTGTCTTTTCATTTCGGCTCTCATAGGGTTGTTAGTTCAATTTTGTCATAATGCCACTAGTAAAATTGCTTATAACAACTGCACGATATACAATAAGATTCATCCATTCATGAAATTGCAAACATATTTAACCTTTTTACTGATCACATGCTTCAGTTATTCAATGATCTATGTGTGTCCATCCTTCTAAGAATTTCATCATTAAAACTGAAATGACTATCTTTGGAGTAATCAGCTTTAACTTACATATTCCTCATCACAGTTAGAATCTAAATCTGAGTCTGAGTCTGAGTCAAAGGTAGATGGTATCCAGTCTGGATCATCCACGTGGCTGCTATGAAAACCTGCCTCAGAAGTCTGTGATTCAGGCTCATGTGGTTGTTGCAAGTCTTCTGGAACATACTGTGTCCCCTTGTTCTGTAATTCATGTCTACAGCAACTGCAGTGGTAGATGAGATGCTCAAAAAATCGGTCTGTGTGCCTAAATAAAAACATAAGAGAGTGTATAATGAATAAATTTTGGTGCACTTATGAAGAAACTTTGTTAGCACTGCAATATAGCTCTGTTCAAAATAAGTTTTTATGTTCCTATTGTTTACAATGTGCTTGTATTTCTGTATATATAAAATTGTTTATAATGTAATTGTATTTTTATTTAGAATTAATATAGGAAATGAAATGAAAATATTGACATAAACAACAAATACCATGGACACTATTCAAGTTAAATAAAGCAAATTGAGAATATACAGTAATAAAGTTAAACAAATTCAATACAGTTGGTAGTAGAGAAGTAATCAGTTGTCACACAAAGTAGCAACTGGACAATTGCAACGTTTCATGTGCAAACAGCTAGTCTTCATCGGCAATGTAGACTTTGATGCATCATAAAAACAGTCAATTATAAAATAATTGTTTCAATTTTAAAGATAGGAATTCAACTTTTTTTTTCCCCCCTGAAACGAACAATTTACCTTTCTCACATGACCTGAGGTGCACTTGAGTTTCTCTTGTGCTTAGTTGACTTATTTGGTTGACATAATCTGCTGTCAAACTGGGTTTGCCGATGTTGGAAATTTGGCTGAAAATACAAAAGCACAACATTTACCATGCTATTTTGACAGGTATCTGGTGTCACATTCTCACTTCTCATTACATACTAAACAGTCTGAGTTCAGCATCAGGTTTAGGATCTATATGTGGTTGATTTTTTTTTTTTCAAATAAATTACCGATACTGAATAAGTAATGTATTCATTAAATTCCCGAAACTAGTACCTACGTTTCAGTAAAAAAACACACATACATAAAAATGGAAAACACATCATGGAGGAAGGCAATAGTGAAATAGTAGGAGTTGGAGATATTTACAAAACTTCTGTTAGGGTGACTTTTGCATATCTGTCAAATATGCCAGATTCTGATACTTCATTATTCTTTTCACAATCTACATGTGTAAAAAAATCTAGAAGGTAACTTCCTACCTTTATCTGTACAGCAACAGAGTGATAGTTTTCACAATCTTCAACCGGACAGTTTAATTTCACTGTGCTTCCTATCTGCAACTGAATTTCTTCTTCAATGGCTGCAATGTCCTGTACAAATGTGAAAAGGAATGGACTTTCAAATGGTTGTTTTATTTCATGCCCCCCTCATTTTCTAACAAGCTTTCCCCTCACTTAAAAACAAGCCAATTAATGACATTAAAACAATAAAATGCGTAAGTTCTTCTCACATCTGATACAACGATCCACTTTCACAATTTTTTATTTGTAAGAATAATAACTTATATCTACTGTAGATCTCATAAAATGGTCCATGCTTTGTCCTAAAAACTGATCAAAAGTTAGTATTTTGCTCTCAGAAAAATAACCACCTGACCTACGTTCCCCTGCATGATATGTAGTATGACTATGAGTCAATATGTCATCTCGATGTTTATGTCATAGGCCAAACTAAAACTTAAAGTTAATCTTTTTTACGATTGACTTGAGTGGGGCATTTATTTTGACAGACTGCCATTATCCATGGTAATTCAAAATCAGCTCTTAGTCTACTTCAGACAGTTGATTATAGTACTAAAAAGTTAGATCTAGGTCTACATTAGAATCTAACGGCGTTAGGCTTAACTGTAATAGATTTAACCGTCAACAATTACCTTTTGAACGAGATACTTGGAGTAGCGCTCTTTTCTGTTCAGGCTTGGAGACTGGAGAGGTGGGCTTTGGTAATGTAGAAAAGTTTATGGATGGCCCTGGCACTTGGTCTGACGTTAGACCTGACGTTAGATCCAACTTCATATTTTTTCTGAGTGATGCGATTGAAGATCATCCTTGCCTCTGGCACGGGTTCGTTCGGCTCAGGCTCAGACTCCAGTTAATGTCAAGCCTCTTGAAATGTGGTGGTGTTTGGGATTTTCAGAGAGGGCACTGCATTTTATTAAACTCGGTGCTATCTTCCTGTGGCCAGCGTTGAACATAAACGTGTGCGACTTATTGAAGCAATCCTCCGTGAAGTGTCCATCGCAAATGTAGACTGACTTAGCGTTAGCTTTATCGAAATTGGATCGAGTATTGTTAATAAATTTGACCCACCGTCTCCGGACTGAAACGTCTGAAATTGTGTTAATACTATAACAGCAATATCCACTTATCCGGGAATTAGAACATCCCCCAACGACACAACGGCGACCTCCTTTCTTCGGCTGTAACGTTGGGTCGAGGTGTTCTAGATCTAACGTTAGATCTAGGTCTAGATCTGCTGCTTGTTGCCAACATTTTCCACCGATGTCTCAAAAACAAACAGTGAAACACTCCCTCATAA
>JAPZVO010001327.1:0-18954 GCA_029962745.1 Echinometra lucunter | reverse complement strand
TATATATATCATAGAGTTAAATACGTACTAAACTAGAGCGCGCGCTCCCCATAGTGCGCGTACAAACGAAAGGTCCCTAATTGAAGATGGGCTCGCACGCGCGGATCAGGGCAACTAACCCGGAAGTCGCGTAAGCTACAACGTGTAAAGGCATTGGGACCGTCGAGGGTCTAGAGCAGGCTCTATGACTTAGAAGAGTAAAACTCCAATAAAATATATTTTGAAATGACAGTAATTGTGGAAAAAACAAAGCAAATAAAAAAGAGCAATATTTACAGTTTATGGATGAAAAAAAAAAGCAATACTTTCTACTGCGAATAGCTGAAGCACTGAAGTCTCGTACACTCTAAATATTTTCTCCCATCTCCATCCACTTTTTTTCTCTTGTTCTGTCGTTTATTAGTTTATGCTCTCTGACTGTATCTCTCTCTCTCTCTCTCTCATTCCCCATATCAATACGATTTTTTAAATCATTTTTTTTTGTAACCAATTATTCTGTCAATGTATAAGCCTAGATTTATATGCATTGTAAAAGATATCTACCCAAAACTTCCAAATCATTCTATGTCAGTACAACATGAATCTTCAAAGTAGCTCTCGAGACCCAGCTCACCAATCAAATGTTCCAGTTGATTTTCAGTAGCATCACAAAGAGATTTTCCCTCCCCGCGATTTTTTTTTTAATTGAACAAAAATATATAGCAAATGCGCCCACGGCCGTACATGGGGGGATATTCCTATTTTCTTTTAACTAACATTTTGTTTAAATGAAAATTTCCCCAAAATTCACCAAAAGTGTGCAAGAAGTCCTCCAATTTCACTTCAGAAAATGAGAAAGCACCCTAATGACAAGCTCGTTTGCTTTCTTCCCTCTCTTTCAAGTTTCTTTGAAAAATGTGTCTTGGCCCCCAGAAAAACTCCGCATACGGCCATGAATGCGCCTCTGCTCCCCCCCCCCCCCCCCCATATTGCCAAAATCCTGTTGCTGCCACTAATGATATTTCAAACAAGGTCCCCCCCCCCCCCCCCACCGAAATGTTCATGAACAATATACCCATAATTATACTGTATTTGTCAAATTTTACAAGTTACAGAATTTGACAAATACAGTTTATTTGTAGAGTACAGGAGAAAAATAGATAAGAGTAATTTTGAGCAAAACCTTATTGTTTCAGTCAAGATCATTTCATTTTCTTTTCACCTTTTCACTCCTCTTTTCTTCACACAAAATAGCTCTCTTAAATTCTCATCTTCCTCCAATCCAATGCCTAATTCCACCACCACCACCAATAAAAAAAACCCCAAACAAACACACAAACAAAATTGTTCACCTCTTTCATTCATTGGAGATCAAAAATAAAGGGGTATGCATGTCAGTTTCTATTGAACAGAATCAAGTATTAAATGTCATTTAATTGCCATTAACACCTTTCTGTTTACTTGAAAAAATGGAAAGAAAATTTGTTGCAGAGGAATCAGTAACTGAATTGTCTAATACTACTACAGCATTAGAATACATGGTATTTATCATCAGCATCATCATCAAACTTGATAGGCTGGCGGCGGACGATTCAAATGTAATTATTATACAGAAAAATAAAGGAGCAAGAAGACCAAGTACAGAAAAAAAAAAGAATGAGAGGGAAGAATAATCTGAAAATAAAGAAAGGAAGAGAGATAAATACCCATATTCAGAGCACAAACAATGGAGCCTTATGATGGGAGTGAAGTCTTGTATCATAGCTCCATAACTAGGATATGTTGCTTGTCCTATCTCCTTCCTCCTTTTTATTTATTTATTTTTATTTACTTATCACTTTTTTTTGGGGGGGCGGGGGCCTTTGTTGTTATATAAACCTCATAACATGCATGTATTGTCAGTACAAAAATTATTCTGTAATAAAGTATCTTCTATAAAAAGCAGCAGTATTTTCATTATTCAATTATATATATTATATTTCTATTATATATTATTACAATATATATTATATTTCTATTATATATATTACTATTATACATATTATATTTATATCATATATTATCTTATATATACATTATATTTCATTAATATAGAAATGTGCATGCATATCGGAATATGCAAGTAGACCATATCAGAAAGCCCAAGAAGGCATACATGTCCCTTGGCTTTTGGTGTTGGAAAAAAACTTTTCTCCTTGAGGGATGTGACCTTTCTGACAGAAAGTCTTTATTTACTTTAAAAAGTTGGCATATTGTTAACATGGGTGAAATCTACACATTTTCAAAATCATTTTTTCAGTTGGTTTATCTGAAAATATTTTTGTATGTTATAAAATGATGCCTCTACTCAACTCAACTCCTTCATATCATAAACATGTATTTTCAGAAAAAAACCAATAGCTCAGCAAAAATATGTAAATGTCATTTAAAACTGTTGTAGGTTATGTCTCCTGTCCAATTTGCCCCCAATTTACAGTACATACATCTTCAAAAGGGCAATCTAACCATTTAGGAAATTATAATGCATTGTATACATCCACAAGAATATCATACAAGTTGATATACACTTTGCTCCCATATGTCGATGCGAATACTTTTGAATTATAGTTTTTTAATTCATATTTCAATCATTTATCCATTCATTCATTTAATTCATTATTTTAGGGGATGCCATATATCAAAATGGTAGTACATGGACTACATGTACAAAACAAGGCCCCTATGGCAATTGTTCTGAAGGATAACCTTGTAACTGGATTCATGACTCAATCCTGGAACAATAAAGCAAGTAATTCTATACTAACTCTCGCCCTATGCCTATACAATCGAACCTGAATTGCAAGGTTGGCTTTGACAGCTCAAGTTTGAGTGATATACAAACATGTTTAGAAAAGCTATAATTGTCAGGTGAATCTTTGACTGCGCAAGTTGAATGACCATGTTGCTTCCGCCATGACCTGCCTACAGAGCGGAAATGTACGGCCTAGTTTTTCTGTTTCCATATACATGTACAAACATCACATATCTGATTTTGTTTTGTGACTCTCAAAATAAAGTTGTGTTTCCATAAACTACATGACCAAGCTGAAGGTAATCCTTTTAACTTTAATCAGATCCTCCTCACTCCTATATGCATACATGATCAAGTTTAAAAACTGATCTGTCAAATAGACAGAGAGGATAAATGGGAGGACCCCAAACATTTACATTTTTTTGAAAAAATTCTGGTATGGAAAATGACAATAAATGTAATTCAAGCCTAAAATCATGTACAGGGTATACAGTGGAAAACTCAATATTTAAAGTGATATAACAATATCCCTGATATTATGTGATTTTGCATATCAGAAACATTCTTCTGGTTTTTTTTTTAATCCCAACAGTTAGCCTATATCTAGGATAGGGCTGCAGATATTGTCTTTTTGGTGTCAACGCAAACATAATACATCTGATATACATGTAAGGACTACAAACGATGGGCTGATCGCAGTCCACCATTTCACAGCCTATACACTGGTCTTGCAATAGTGGTTGTTTGTTAATTATGGACAACACTGATTTTTCATACGAAACCTCGGCCCCCAATCCTCATTGTCCATAATTAATTTTAAAAAATCAAAATGCAAGATCGGATGGTACGAACTGGGCTGCTTTGCAGCTCTCCGTTTGTAGTCTTGTCACATCATGACATCATTGCTTACCATTACGATTGACATGCAAAAAAAAAAAGCAGCTGCCCCAGCCTAGAATATAAGTTATAGTGAGTTTTCCGCAAACTTACTGATCCCTAGGAACAAAATTGTCTTAGTTAATTTATGGTCTTCTTGATGGCTGATTGTTATTAACATAACGACGAGTGAACAGCCTGCCGTGATGATGGGTAATAGTCTTAATGTACAACGAACTGATATGCTTAATGAGCTGTACACAATGGTCATCTTCTCTTCTAAATATTGATCATAAAATGTTGCTCCAAGTCCCCTAAACACCTTATGCTTACTGATTCGATTACATTTTGTTGAACGCCGTGTAGGATATCTTTAGACACTTTCATGGGTTGGAGTTGGCGCACAATGTGTTCTGTAAGGCAAAGGAAAAAAACATTATGTTAATTAAACATTTGCAGAAATAGTTACAGAAGTATTTCTATGAAATATTTTACCATTTACATGCTGTTTGATACTTGAGAATTCAACATCAATACAATAGTTTAATTTTGCAAAAATAACTGCAAAATCTTTAGGAGTTAAATGAGATTATAGATCACAGCAATTATGTATGGTAAACAAAATTTGAAGATATGAAACAACAATGAAACAAACATACAAGTCAGGACTTGAACATGTCCTTAAAAACTGATCACATAATGAAATTCATCTTACCTGACTATTTTTTCCTGATAAAGAGAGAAAAATGTGAACGCATAAACAAACTGTAGGAACAAGAAAAATGAACAATAAAACTGTTAAAGACGTAGGGAAATAAAATTTCTTCATGGCTGATATTATGAGTTTCTTCTATAACTTATCATACGTAAAAAAGTAATAAACATCAGAGACATAAAATACATGTATAGTGATAAATTGAAGTAATATTGACAAGCTGGTGAAAGAAAAAGGCAAAAGTGCATTCCTGTTAACATTACATGTATTTGCCTATTTTTTTAAAATGGCTGTCTATTCTTGTAGCATTTGCAAAGTATGTTTTGCAGAAACTGAATAGTTCTGGCACTAATAAAATTATATGAACAATAGAAATAACAATAATATTAGTAGTAATTGTAATAATAATAATTGTAAATTATAGTAATAATTATTAAAAGAATAATAATTAATCATTATTATTATAATTAAAGAAGTAATAATAATAATATAAAACTATACACATAATGAATGTAAACAATCAACACCATCAACAATAAAAAAAAATGGAAACACTATTGATGGCAATATGTCCATGTAATAAAGGCTCAAATGCAGCAAAGGGAATTTTTAATTGAAATCTTAATTACAAAAGAAGAAAAATCATAAAATAAATGTTGACTGGTGAACAGAACATGTGCATGTCATATTTTATCACAAATTAACTTCAATATAGAAAACATTCAAACTAAAATTAGTATTAGCTAAGACTTTGCAAAAATTCAGGAAATATAAAAACAAAAAACAAGTTAGTGAATTGTTTACCTCAGAATTTTATCTGTACACTTGAATGATTTCATATACATCTGTCCTTGGCTTGACTAAGCCCCCTCTGTCTTTCCTCTCAGTGAAGGAGCCAATACCAGTCAGATGCAAAGAATTGGGGGCATTTCGATGGAGTGCAAGGGAACACTGGGTGCACTTGCAGCTTCTGATGACATGACGCGAAACATATCCAGACATGTAGTGAAGGACATGATCATGGTACTCCTGATGGTGTGGAGAGAGTAACTCAGCAAATTTTTGCAAATGTTCATCAAGATGAATTGAAGAAGACGATGGTGAATGGTGGAAGACAGTGTTTAGTGGTTCATCTATGACAGAATTACCCTTCTTGGATGGCATAACATCATTCTTCAAAAGGATGGCTCTAAGGGACCATTTGAACTGCAGGCAATTTGGATTGTTATTCCACCCATTGCGTCGTCTAATTCTACTGAAAAACATCTCCAAGTGGTCCTGAGACATTTTGAATGTGAGCACATATTTGAAGGGTTTCTCACAAGTTAACAGATCTTCACAGATATGTAGAACAGAACTAATAGTGATCATGAGACCAACCCAGGCAGTTTTTCTGCAACCAAAGCAAATCTTTGCACCAGACGGATCCTTCAAAGATGCTATATACTCCTTCATTTGAAGCATCCATCGTCTCTTCTTATAAAAGTTGGTAAGCGTCATTGGACTCTTAAATCCTTTACCTGCTGTCGACTTCGAATTAAGGTAGTCGAATAGACGATCTATTCTGCGGATGAACGCAGTCGTTGCTTGACTTCCTGCAAATCTGGTAACTTTAAGTCTTCTCTACAGAAGTCAATAGCATCAGCTACAGAAGAACTCAGAGTTTGGACTGCTGTTTTTACATTCATTTTGTGTTGTTGCCACTGGATATGTTTACACGTAAGTTTATTTGCTAGGTTGAGATTGTCCTTTTCCTGCAACTTCTGTAGCTTGGTGATATACTCCCATGAAATCCTGTCACCACCTTGATAGATTACACCTAACTGTGCAAAGTTATTCCTCACAAGCTTCACAAGATGGCATGCATCAAATAGAAAGTGAATATTTTCATTGGGATTGCTGGGATGCTTAAAGTATGTCTGCATTCTTCCAGGAATCAGTGAACATCCAAGTAATGACGAAGTGTACTGGTTGGCATAGGAGCCATCGCACACTACTCCTCGCACTTTCAGACCAGCATCTGTTAGTATGCAGATGAGTTGCTTTATAATCTCGGACTGAGCTTCGCCACCAAGATGGTCTGTCACATAGTAAGCAACAGGGTACTTCCAGTGTCCTGTTAGGCCTACAACCATGAATACTAAAGCCTCAGATGCCAGAGATCGTCTCCAGAGGAAGGCTGAAAGTTTCCACAATCCACAAAACCTGCATAGCTTCCAGACTTTGGATCAAAAACAACTTCTTTCTTCAGAGCCATGCCATCTAGCATCAGCACGCAATCTTTCATGTATTCATTCTGTTCCACCTTCTCTTTGATGTGTTGGATCACCTCTGTCAGGAATCCAGGCTTGCAATCAATGCTGGAACACCATCTCCGAATTGTTGAAGGGTGGAGAAGGTGAAGGAATTTCCTCAAATATTCATAAGCTTGTGCACTGTAAAAATGTACAGTGACAGCAAATTTCTTTAAGTCATCAGAATACCGCATGCCTTGAAGTTGAGTGCCATGTTTCAGTGACTTCAGCTCATTTTCAATGAGAACAAGTGTGCTCTCATCAAAATTCTCGTTTAGCATGTCCAATTGAGATTTACTGATCATGCTTTGATCTCTCACTTTTTTAAGGAGAGATGAGATGGTCTTTCTCTCTCGTCTTGATTTTTCTTTTCGCAGACTTTAGTTCCTTTGTTGTTTCAGCAAGCCTTTTCTGAGTGTCTTGCAGCTTTTCTTTCATCAACTCCTCATTCAATTGTATGAATGGTCATTGTGAATCCTTTTGGGTGAAGGTTCAGATGGTACCGTATCCTCTGCTGGCAGACTTCTTTTAATGGGAGGCTTCCTCTGATGGATGACAGGCTGCTTGAGGGGTGGATGACACGGAAACAAAGAAGGGACTGCCTGTGCCGTCAGGGTATGCCTGTATTTTTCTCTGTCGTCCCTTGGATGAACACCTGCAGTGAAAAATAACATCAGAGGAAACATATAATATAAAACAAAGTAAGAAATATTTTCTTTTCAACTGTCTATAAGATTTCTTAGCTTCAAGATGCAAGAAGATTAACTCATTTTTCTCAAAACACAGAGGATGGTAATCTCATAAATACATGTATATGCTAAACACAGGTTTAAGTCCAGAATAAAAATGACTTCGTCCACACTTCTATGGAATGTCTATGGAATGTGCGGTTTCATTTTCCTTATTTAATGGGGAATCCAACCTTGGTCATAACATGTTGTGTGGGAAAGGAGAAAATAAGTAAAACAGATTGGTGAAAGTTTGAAAGAAATCGGACACTGAGCAATAAGGAAGTTATGGTTCCTTTAAAATTAAGATCTTGCCAATTTGAAATTTACATTTATGTAAATTTAAAATTGGCAATTATGTAAGTAAATTATGACATGGGGCAAGGACAACTTCCTCATAGGCCATGTACTTAATTATCAGGGATTTTTGGTTTTCTCTTAAGTAGCTATTCCCTTGGGGCAGTAATCAAAATATATCCCAGGTGGCATATTGTTTTATGTCCACATGAAAGAAAAACATAATTTGAAATAAAACTTTTGAAAAAATTAGATTTTAGTCATTTTATGTATTGGGCACATGGAAGAGTAGAAGTCTACATGTATGCCTGACATCATTATAACATCACATGTGCGGCCAATTTGAAGTCTCCATAGGTGATAGGTATAGTGATTACCGATTTTCACAACTTTTGAAAATTCATAACTTGATCGTTTGACCCATATTGTTCAAACTTTCACCTATCAACTTGTCTGATCCTTCTTTTTCCTCTAAATACAACTTTTATTTGGGTTGGATTCCCTTTAATATTCATGAAAAAATTACTTTAACTAACCCCCCCCCCCCCCCCCCCACAAAAAAAAATATTTTACACTCATATACATGTAGTCTTTGACAATTCACTGCTAAAATATTTTTGGGACACTTATTATTGCAGACCATGTACTTGGTAAATTAGTTGCAAATGCACTTCGTAACAGCATGTTCTATATTAACTTAACCTACATGTAGGGTCAACTATGAGAATACATTCGAGAGTGTTTTCTTCTAATTACCACTTCTTTTACCAAAAATAGCTTAGAGCATATAACACGAAACGTAAGACCAACAAGATACATCATTTTCATTACACATATGAATATTGTATGCCAAAGAGAATCTAAAGCAGACTGCAGGATGGCCATATCTTTGAAATGCAGACAGAGGAAAAGAGACCAACATTACGATTTCTTTCTTCTTTTTAACAAAATTTTAAGTTTTGGAAGAAAAAAGTAAAGATATGCTTGAACTACCAATATTTGTTCAATTGAAATTACATGTACTTGCATTTAACCTTCATTAAGTGTTACTAATAGAAAAAATTCCAAATTTTTGTATTACATTAACATACTATTGACACTCTGACTCAAGAGAGGGATTTTTCTTTAACTTTCTTAATGGAATATTAAAGACCTACGTCACCTACCTGACAAATAATCCTCTTTCTTGAAATGCTCACTGCAAACATAATGGTATTTGGTTGGTTTGAAATGGTCACGACTGACACGAGAACACCATTTCTGCAATAGTTCATTGTCACGGAATGGAAACCTGCAACATAATTCAAAACCATAAAATACAATTTCTCTTTAGGTCCAGCTAGGTGTTATGTTAAAATTCTAACCCCCCCCCAAAAAAAATCAAAATATAAAAAAATGTAAAGTATTAGAAAGAGAGAAAACACATGAGACGAAAACATTACACACATTTGCACAGCTCGCAATGGTAATGCATCCTAGACACTTGCACTCTGCAACCACCCTGTCTGTGGTGAGTCTATGCAACATACAACACACACTCAAAAAAGTGTTTAAAATATCACTTTTGTGAAAAAAACAACAACACCCAGGTCCATTCAGTTATGATTTGTTTTCATTATAGACTTAGGAATCATTTTTTTATCCACCAGAGCGCTCAAAAACTTAAATTTTGAGCATATTGGTGACAACCTTTATTGGTGGAAACTGAAATTGATGCAGATCGCCATCTCCACAGACTCCCTTTTTAATCACAAAAAAATTATTTTAAGAATTCAATTTAGTTTTGGTCCAAGGCATATTTTTTATGATGAATTACTATTAGTAAAATCTGACTGTACCAAAAAATCAAGCATATTATTCATTCTAGATCAAGAGAAAAAAAGCCAAACATTGACAATCTTATTCATGTAATTTCACCACACAGTGGTTTTTGAGGACAAGGTTATATCATAACCTTGTACATTGTTGGATAATTAAGACTTGAGTGTATCTAACTAGACCTAGGACTAGTCTAGTCTAATTGTATTTGGCAGTGTATACAGCCTCACACCGCCATTAAGAACACCTAACATGATTTAATGAGTAGATACGTCAGGTGAGGGTTTGTGTTCGGTCCACTCCCTTTCACTCCCGTTACACTACGTTACCCTCCACTAGTTGAGGATTAGCGTAGTGTAACGGTGGTGAAAGTGAGTGGACCGAACACAAACCCTCACCTGAGGTAATGAGTAGGACTTGTCTCCTGTTAGACCTGTATGTTTTGCAGCTCATTATGGTCTAAGCCAAATCACAATCAAAATTCAACTACTTCAGGCTAATTTCTATGTTTGATAAATTGTCAAAACCCAAGTCAAGTGATTACCTGCTGAAACAGACACAAGAGCATTCACACAAATAATGAGCGTAAAGTTTATGCGTAGACCTATAAACGTTAGGATTTGTATGAATATGGTAGTGGATCGTATTACCGAACACTTTTCATGAATTTGATCATATCAAACACATATTCCAATAAATACGATCACTCACTAGATCTATACTTTTGACTCTGATTCAGCAGGTAATCACCTGACTTGGCGCAAATGGGTTTTGACACTTTTACAAACAATGGCTGTCATGCCATGGACATGAGCATGGCTGTTATGCACGTCTCAACCAACATGTCAATTGTCATTGTCAACACTGAAACAAATTTTACCAAGACAAGTGACAGAAATATTTACTCTAGCCTAGGCCCTAGGCTAGATCTAGATTTATCTATCCATACATGCTAGAAACTCTCTCTGAATCCTACATTTTCTTGAAAAAAAAAGAATACTTAATTTAAAAAGTGTAACGTTTTTTCTGACTCGCAATGTAGTGCATAGCTTCGTCTTCAGAAGACAGAAGTTCAGGCCCACAAAACACAGCAATTGGAATTGTACAGTCCCACATACAGAAATTACAGATACAGGTAGCAGCTAAGACGTCAACTTCTGAAGTTCTGTCATCCTAACTTCCCAACCCAATTTAACGTTAAGTTCAACAAATTCTACATTCATAATAACAACGGGAGATTTCTTACAGGTGGAAACAAATAGACGTTCCACTCTTCCAACGATTGGAGCAACCATAGCAGGCACAAGAGCTTGGCATTGTTGCCTTCTTCGTGTCGCCGTCGCGTCGATCGTCTGACTGCAGCTCTATATTTTCCACTGTAAACTGTGTGTGTCAGATGTCGCGCGCTCCTCCGTTGCCCTGATGTAAAATGGCCGCCGTAAATCGAACGGAACATGAATTTTTCTCAAGTGAGCCCTCTAGTGTTTAGGTTTATATAACTCTATGATATATATATATGTATGTATATGGGGTGTGGGTGTGTGTGATGTGTGTATGTGTATATATTTCGTCGCGGGCCGCGGGTTCATCTCAACTTGGTCATCTTGCCCCCCCCCTCCAATCCTACTGGATCGACACCTATTGCTTGAACTTACCAACATTCACGTGAACGTGCTCTTTAGCTTCACACACGTTAAACCTCTCTCCTTGGACAGTTTCCATCACATATGACAAACACCCCTCCCCAAAACAACACTAAACAAACAAAAAAACAACAACAAACAAACAAATCAAACATACACCAAAGAAATAGAAAAGATGAAAGATAATAAGCGCACAGGGTAGGGTGGCGTCTCTAGCCCAAAATATTGCAGTTATATTGTCATAAAATTTTCATACAACATACGAAATACGATATTAGAAATTACAAATAAGCCACTTCGTTGAACACGAGTTGTTGGTAGTTGATAGTTACCTAGATATTGGTAATCTTAAAATTTTCGACCATAAGCCCTATCAGCCACGCCCATGAGCCTATTATGACCGACTATGTTTTCATCAGCATTTTAAATAAGAAAAATCATTCGGATCATACAACGATCAAAATCGATGTCTATCAAGCGACACATTATTTGAATAAAAGCACGTAAAACGGCATACTGTTTATTTTATATCTTTTTTAAATATCATTTATTTCAGCTATATACAATAAGCATGAAAAAATTATTGGAGGGTAAAAGTTCTCCCGGCACACACTAGGTTTTGATATTAAATCTTTGGAAAAAATGTCTCTCTCGTGGAAGTTTCATTCATGTGCATCTCCTGATTCAGGTCATGTCCCATTTTGTGAGAATTTGAAACCAATGCCATCTTTCTTCCGAGACTACGAAGGGTTGTTTGTAGCTGTGTAGAAAGAGACTTTCTTTTCCGTTCCAAGATCTGCGATACGTCTTTGGGTGAGTTGACATCGGTGGGGCACAGCAACGACAGGCATCTCGTGAAGATTTTCATGACAGAGTTCTCTTCTTTGGCAGAGCTTTCAATGTGATAAGTGTTCCACTGACAGAACATCAGCTCTGCCTCGGCATTCCCAACTTTTCGATTTCCTAGATCCTTCTTATTTGCCACGACGACGATTGGCATTCCATGGCCTCTCTTTTCCGCTATCTCGTTGCAGGTTGCAAGGGCTTCGTGGTAAGACATGATGTCGTCTGGTGAATATACGACGACAAAGAGATCTCCGTTGTTTAGGGCCAGTTGATGCATTGCAGGAAAGTTAAAGCTGCCACTTGTATCTAGAATCTGAAGTTTCACTTCTCTGCCATCGTAGTCAATCGGCCTCTCAAACATGTCTTCAATCGTTGGCTTGTAGTGATCTGAGAAAGTCTGGCTGACGAAGCGTCTGATGATTGCCGACTTGCCCACCTGAGCCGCCCCGAAGAAAACGAGCCTCTTGGCGATAACGGGCATAACTGGAGTTGGCATGATGGCTGAGTTCTGGTTATCCACACTTACAGTGTAGTGGATCGAGACTGAAATGAGCCGTAGAATATCAAACTTCAGAAGGCTACTGCTTCAGCAGTTAGTGAAGCAAGCAAAGATGTTCCTTCTATTTATAACTGTGTCTGTTCATAGCGATATTGTTTGGCTTCATGTCTACAATCAGACAGCCAATCAACTTTCTCGAAGTTGTTAAACATTATCATAACGTGCTTTGACTGCGCAGCCCTCTCGACTCAATCATCATGACGTGTGTGTCTGTACATGTGAATATAATTATGCAAACAAACGGGTTTTTTTTTCATATCTTATTTCTTTTTGTGAAGTGGATTCGTGAAATAAACATAATCATTTGCACCCTGGGATTTTTGACATCACCTCCACCTTTGTTCAACAATTACTTATTGGTAATTCCAGGTATAATAAAGCACTAAGTTATAAAGCACGAAGTTCAGAACAATAAGGATTAGCAGTTTAGGCAAAGACATTGGATTACAAGACAAAAATTACTCTTGCCTACTTCCGTAGTACGTTTTGGCATGGGTGTGCTGTGTTAAAAAATGGACTCGGAAAATTGCGTCCGCCATTGGTATAACGTGTGAAAGATGTCTAATCTATTTTTTATATTTCATATCTAAATTTTATTTTTAAATTCTGATTTTTGCACGAACAGAAGAATGCATAGTTAAAAGAACATTTCATAAAACTTTATTTTCAATAAATGGCACTGTAAATCTTCAGGATCATGCCTGCTTTTTGACAGAGTCAGCTGCCATTAGGATAACACGTAGAAACAGGGATTTTAAGATTAATTATAGTTCCCCTATTGCTGGTTTGAACTTATTTCTAATGTGATTTATATGTAATTTGAGACTGTGAAAAAGATTATTAAAGGCTAAAAAAATTCAAAGACTCCCCATAAACTGATAAATTTCGGGTACTGCATGCTTTTGTCCTAAGAGCTGCCATAGGCTAACACGCAAACCATGCAGATATTTTTGAAATGATTTTAATTCCCCTAACGTTTATTTGAATTTACGGGAAGAAGTAATTAAATAAAATTTCAAACTCTGAAAATATATAATTATGGCTCCATGAGTCAAATAGACCCCCATAAATCCCCGGGAATATGCATATTATTTTGCTTTGAAAAATCTTGCCTGCCATAGGTTTACACGTGAAAACAAGCAATTTTTGAATAATTATAGTTCCCCTATTACTACCTTGAATTGATTTCAAATGTGATTTATATGTAATTTGAGACTTTGGAAAAGATTACTAAAGGCTAAAAAAAATTCAAAGACTCCCCATAAATTTCGGGTACTATGCATGCTTTTGACCCTCTAGCTGCCATAGGTTAATAAACAAAAACAGGGAATTTGAAATTAAGTTAATTCCCCTAGGATTCATCTGAATATATGGAAAAGGTGATTCACATAAAATTTCAAACTCTGAAAATATATAATTGAACCTCGATGAGTCCAATGGACCCCCCATAAATCCCCGGGAATATGCATGCTTTTGAACAATTTTTTAATGTTTGTATACTACACGTGAAACCGTTTGTTGTTATCGATGACGCACGATATCCCCTATGGCTATACCACGTACTACAATACGTACGCGTGCTTTATTTCGGTATTGAAAGTTCTTCGTAAATAATTTATTCTTTGGTTTAGGGTGCTACATGTAAGGCAACTCTGAATCCTTTTCTAATGCTTCAGAAACGAATGGCGCGGGTGATACTTTCAAAGGTTCGAGGTATCACACTGCTCCTTTACTCTATAATGACCTTAAGGACGTTCCACAGTTAAAATGAAATCCATGTCATTTTCTCCAAATTTTGCATAGAGTTACATTGGTACCTATGTAGGCTAAAAATGCAAAAAATAATATAGGTTCATGTGCTTATTTTTTTTCTACGGGACTTTGAAGTTGCCACAATTGGATGGCAGATAAAATGACGCAATCAAGAGATTTAGGCCTCTTTTATACCTCACGATTTCGACAAACGAGATAAATCACTTTTACTCTGTCAAAACTCTATTAAACTTCAGCAAAACATCCCGATTTGTAGCGAAATGTATATGACAAACATGACAAGGTGGAAAGGCTGTTTAAACTGGGCCATCTGTACTCTCTTTAAACTAGCAGCGCCCTCATGTGGCAAAAAGGTGCCAAAAAGGACAATTAACATTATCTTAGAGGCTCGGAATCTACACGAAAAATAAAAAGGACATTTTAAGCTGCACTTTATTCAAAATCCATGTCATTTTCCATGAAAATTCGCAAAGTTGTAGAGGAATGTCTACTAAAGGGATAAACGCGTTAAAAAGGGAGGTTCATGTGCTCGTTTTCAAGCTGTCGGCGCCCTAATGCTGCGAATCGGCTTGAAAACCACAAAAACGCTCCAAACATACTGAGAATCTAATACAAAATACGGTCGATTCAATTTTATGGCCCCAAACATTCAAAACCCATGTCATATTCGGTCTTTCTCTCTGGCATTGTGGAGAAAAGTATACTGAAGAGATTAAAACATGAAAAAAGTAGGGTCCATGTGCTTTTTTTTTAAACTATCGTCGCCCCAATAGTTGTGAATTAATCGGCATGAAAAGCAAAAAAAAAAAAACGCGCCAAAAACATGCAAAAGGCTGAGAATCTAATCCAAAATACGGCCGATTCAATTTTATGGTCTCAAACATTCAAAACCCATGTCATATTCGTCTTTCTCTCTAGAATTGTAGAGGAACGTATACTGAAGAGATTAAAACATGAAAAAAGTTGGGTCCATGTGCTTGTTTTTTAACTATCGTCGCCCTAATAGTTGCGAATCGGCTTGAAAAACACAAAAACGGGCCAAAAACATGCAAAAGGCTGATAATCTAATCCAAAATACAGCCGATTAAATTTTATGGCCCCAAACATTCAAAACCCATGTCATAATCGTCTTTCTCTCTAGAATTGTAGAGGAACGTATACTGAAGAGATTAAAACATGAAAAAAGTTGGGTCCATGTGCTTGTTTTGATAAGATTATAGTGCATTATTCGAACATTGTGAAACAGCGCATATATAGGAGCAATGCTGCGTGCAAGTTGAATTTGTATAAACACACAGATTACACGAATTCTTTTCTTTTCTCTTCGATTTCACATACTGCGAAGCAATGGTCAGAAAGGACAAATCAAGTTTATTGCTATATAGACGTTCGAAATAAGATGTGTATTAAGTTCATAGATATATACCATAATCACTTTTTTCTGCACAGAGCATACATTGAATTTCGATGGCTTCCCATCTAAGAAAGATAATTTAGCGTTGCATTTCGGCTGGTAATGGAGCGTTGGTCATGCTAGGAAAATGAACTGCAATTGCAATGTTTTTTTTTTGTCGTTGTGAGAGAGCGTGTTATCTTCTTGCAGAGAGAAAGAATTAACATGCCGGAAGGCAATGAAGGAATAGAAATCAAATCAAACATCGATTTAAAATTAACTAAGCTAAACTTAAACTACTATACAGAACAATAAGTTTTGATCTATATACCATCAGGATGCAGAGGCGTCGATCCATTTTTCGGATTGGGGGGGGGGCAAGACGACCAAGCGGAGATGAACCCACGGCCACTATTTGTGCACACACCTTCACACATGTATGTATATGTATATATATATATATATATATATATATATAAAACATAGGCCTATATCAACGTGAAGCATTTTCAAATTGGGGAAATTAAGCAACTTGCTATGTGAACCATTTTGCTTTTTTTTTTTCAATTTTGCGAGCGAGCGAAGCGAGCGAGCAAAAAATAACAAATTTCTTGTTGCGAGAGAAGATTTTAGTTATCATATAGGCATAAATGATACCTGATATATATGTATATGGTTACATCGCTGCCAAATATGAACTCTATTTCGTCACATCGCTGGTCCATTGTTGCTGCCCCCCAAACCACTCTGTTTTTTAATATTACGAGCGAGTGAAGCGAGCGAGGAAGCACACACTGTTTTTCATGGTAGATGTAGTAAACCCTTCGGCAAATTTCGCTGAGAGCCAATGAAACATCTACATTATCTATTCGGTTTCATCTCACCGAATTCGTTTGCTTTTCAAAACCATTAATATGAAACGAGCGAGCGCAGCGAGCGAGGAAAAATATACCCTTTTCCATATGATAGAAGTGTTATTTCGTCATAAAAATGTGATATGCGCTATACAAGAACGGAATATTATTATTATCATTATCATCAAAATACACTATAAACCTGTCATGCCTGTATGATATCTAAATAATACATCCGATCACCTGTGTGCCGAATATGACACTGTTTTAGCTACCTCGCTTACAGTCCGAATCCATTCTGTTTCTACTATAGCGAGCAAAGTCAACGACCGATCCCGGCAAAATTATATGGATTCGTCCCAAAATCTTTGTCAACCACCTTGCTGCCCAAATATAATGATACTTTGGAATCTCGCTGCTATAATAAGCTACTTGCTGCCCGAAATCATCTTGTATCTAGCTTTTACCAGCGAGAGTACAGTGGAGTAGCGAGCGAGTTAACGAAAAATATGTTTTTGTTTTGCGTTTTTTTTAATCCAGGCCGTTATCTCCTGAAATTTTATCTATTTTTAGATCAACTGGCCGCTCGATTTCTAGGAGTGATATCTTGTTTGGTTATATTACTTCCTATGAGTAGAAGAATAGTATAACATTAGACAGAAACATAAGACGCAAACCGATTTCCTTTCATAAGAACAGTAATTATCATCGGCATTGGTTAAGATAGAATAAATACGAGCGAGCGCTTCCCAGTGTCCCATTTTCTTTCTTTTTTGTTGTTTTACGCTTTCATTTCACTTCCTTCCTTCCTTTTCCTTTCTTTTCTCTTTCTTTTTTCTTTTCCTTTTTTCTTTTTTATTTTTGGTTGGGAAATTATTGGGGGGGGGGGGGGGTAAATGATATCATTGCCCCCCCCCCGAAATTTTCTTTGGGGGGCAACTGCCCCCCCCCCCCTGCCCGCCCCCCAGGATCGACGCCTCTGTCAGGATGAAGCCGGCCGGTGATATGATGAAGTCGGTAAACTCCCTTTAGAAGCCCCCTCATCCGTTGGAAGAAATTACACGATAGAATCAATACAACTTCCCATGGACCAACGGGAAGGAAAGCTTCACAGGTATATTACAATTATCTCATAACCCTGCGCTGCATGAAGATGATTCCATGTATCTACCAATTTGGGAGACACCGATGATTAAAATAGTAGTATTAAGCATTTCTACCAAATTTTGCTATCTCGCTTCACTCGCTCATGAGACATGTGAGATGGCTGTTAGCTTGCATCATAATTTATTGTTGCCCTGAAAATTAATCATCGCTTGGAATAACAACCGAAATCTTTTTGATTATAGGGAAAATGGGAACGAAAGGTCATCATTCGTATATAGGCCTACGGCGGAAATAAGTAACCTTACAAAATTTTACATTACATGATTGTGTAAAAAGACAAATAAACTCAATAAATCTGACATGTCTGAACTTCTGTAAAATGCGAATTCGTCATTCAAACAAGATAACCTCTCAGATGATGTTTGAAGGTTTGCATGGTGGTACGGATATTCGTAGAAAGGGTTTTACGGTTCACCATGTGGTAAGTCCTAAGGGACTATAGATAAAGTGGATAGAAGACGTCCTGAAGACGGACAGTCAAGCTGCCCGAAACGTCGAGTCTTCTCTCCTTCTCCGCCCGCCTCAAGTCTTCTTACCTCTCGCCGACTCAAGCCTCCTCATCTCTTCACCAACTCAATCCTCTCACCTCTTCTGGTTTACAGTCCTTTATAGGACTTCACCCAGTTTTCGAAAGATACTTTGCCCTCCAACTTTCCTACTTTCTCGCCTCTCTATTTCACCTCCATCTCTATCCACTTTATCTATAGTCCCTTAGGACTTACCACATGGTGAACCGTAAAACCCTTTCTACGAAGATAACCTCTATCTCTGTGTGAATGAAGGAAGTCGGCAAACTCCTCGTCCCCATCCTTTTGGATACTGGAAGTAGAATACAACTTGCCATGCGGAATCAGGGCTTCATAGGTGCATTACAAGGATTCACACCCCATCTCTATCATTCCTGTATAAAGATTTCTCCAATTTGAAGATTAACTATGAATTATTGTTCTCGTTCGCTTTTCTCCCTAATGAGTTCGTGTAATCTTTCTGGTTAGTCAATTAGTAAATAGTATTAATAGGAATCCCTTGAGTTTTATTCAGACCATACGTTGTCCAGGCTATTGATAGCCACACTATAATAGTGAGGAAATGTTGAATCCGTGAAAATTGTGGCGGAGGTTAAGGTTAGGCAGCGAAGTCCTGCAACGCTCTCAGTACGTTTCTTCCCGCTTTAACTACGCCGTTTCCACTTTAGATAGGCTGTTTCCGTTTTATTTACGC
>JAPZVO010001326.1:0-18965 GCA_029962745.1 Echinometra lucunter | reverse complement strand
TGTTATGACTCGGGTTGGAACAAGACATACCGGTAAGTATTATCTGAAGGAATGACTGGAAGTTGCAAAAGATTACCCCATACTTCCGTATACTGATGAATGATGATGATGATGATGATGATGATGAAACGCAGCCATTATAATTAATATCATCACCTCACCTGTACCATTAGAGATGTTTGATGATCAAAGCTTTGCTCCTCCGCACTACTGTCTGTTGTGTCATTGATGACAATGATTGGAAGAACATTTGGAGATGGGGACTGGATGATGAAGTATCCATCAGCATTGGTCAGGTAGTTATCAAGTGTGAACCGTAGATAGTAGCTGTTTTTCAAAAGGGGGCAAAAATGAAAGAACATTCCTTAAATAAGGGATTACACACTTTTAATTTCATCTTTTGACAATAATATACTAGACCTTAAATTACATTTCAAAAGCTTCCATCATTTATCACTTTTTGTGTACAGCTTGATCTATATACAAACTTCAAACATGCAGTTTTCATTTTACCCCACTTTCGTAACTGTATATTTGCATCTCATAATCAGAAAAGTATAGTGGTAAGCTAATGGGGCTCTCGTAATTATTCAAGGAACTATGTTGTGGATACATGTTCCTAAAGTAGAGGTGATTTCAAGAACACTGGTCATACATGTATTTATTTGCTCTGGAACCTGGTTATGCAACTTCCAACTTTAGCCTAATTCACAGATTTATAAACTTTCTCAATGATATTTCAAGAAAATATCCATCTTTAACCTAAACAGTTCTTTTATCTGGCCTAGCGATAAGTCTCTGGACTGTGAACCACCAGTGCAGGGTTCAAATCCCTGTAGCAGCACTAATGTCCTTTGGCAAATGTTAATCTAAATTCGCCACACTCGAACTAGGAGTAGTAAGTGGGTACCTGGTAGGATTTGTTTCTTAAATGTGCTGTGTGCTACAATTGCAATGGTATTACAGGGAATAATAATATTATTGAAGGGGCTCCTGGAAGAATAGTACACAGTACTGCAGAGGCCAATCTGAGTAGAGAAAATATGTTCTTATTATTATCATTATTACCTATCACCATCAGAGCTTGTGGTGTACCAGTCTACCAGTATGTTGGACAGATCTACACCACCAAGTCCACCATCATAGATCTCTATGAAGCCTCCACCCAAAGCATCACTGTCGAACTTCACCTCACTGATTCTCAACTGCCTGTGGTACATCCTGACTGTCTCTGTAAAAGTCCTATTGTCCTGGTAGCAGTCAATGTTTAGGGAGCCAGGACTCACTGGGGCAACACCAAAGGAGGATTGGTTTCGCTGTTGGCAGCAGTGGCATCTGCTAATAGATTGGTCCGCTGATGAGGAACTAGTTGAGGGAAGCTCATTTAGATGATGCTGATTTGGCAGCAAGAGTTGGAGCAGGTCCAGGTCTGGCTTGTCATCTAATGAAGATGAGAACATATCATTTACTATTTAAAAAGGAAATGACCGAGGGAAAAGGCTAAAAAACAAGAGTTGTTGGATCACAACAATGAATTAAATGCTCAAAACAATATATAGAGACAAAACTTCTCAAATACTTTTATACTAAAAACAGTCCTAGAAAGCCACTCTTGTGTTCATCAGCTTCTTCTCTAGTATACATTATATCAATGCCTGTGTTGTATCCAACGAACTGTCACCTAAATAAAAACTACATTGGGTGAGTAAAGGCAGAGACGGAGACTTGGTTAATTGCCCAATAAACAAAGAATCAAATAAGAGATATACCTTACCTGTTCCATACACAACAGCATCTACCAGATTTAGGTCAGAGGCTTGCCTGCCTCTGTAGAACTTGACAGGGCCAATATGGATAGCAACAGCATCAGGTCCATCCTCAAGAAAAGAACCATCTACTATATCTGCAACATAGTCCACATTGGTTCCATTGCTTGGTCCTATTACTAGAAATCCAGAATCATCTGTGGAGTATCCAGTCAAGTCCATGACTCTGAATGCAATGTTGTTGATGCCATTATACAGTGCTAGCACAAGACCATCCAAAGGTTGTGAGCCTAAACCACCATCATATATCTCTATGAATTGGTTTGTCCCATTTGCAAAGACATTGACTTCATTGATTACAATGGGAGGCAGTGGGCACATGTTGATTCCCTTTGGAGTAGCATCCCCTAAAGAAAAGCTCTTTTGCATGAAGCGATCCCATCCTTTACATCGACTCCAGGATTGGTTGGTGGAGCCTACAGAGAGTGGTTCCTGACCTGGTGTAAGAAGATCTATCAGATTTTGATCCTGAGGCACTGTTACCTCACCAAACAATACAACATCCAGGAGGTTCTGCTGTGAAATAGGAGAACCCAATACTAATGTCCCGGATAGTTCAACAAGATGAATTGCAATGGCATAGCAACCTTCCAATGGAGGCACATTTGGAATCACATAGTCTGGAGCAGGTTCCATACCAGCAGTGCCCAAAAGGAACAAGCCATTCTCATTGGTGAAGTGGCCATTCAGTGTGATTGGGTCTCCAAACACTGCTAAACTGCTCCCCCTGTACATCACAATGAGTATGCTGTCCAGTGCCACATGTCCACGGCCACCATCAAATAGTTCCAGAAAAGGTTGAGTTCCGACTTCTCTGAACTCATTAATTACAATGTACGGAAGCCCTTCAGGGTTGCTTGGAGGAGAGCTGGGGAGAACTTCAGAGCAATTATTTTCTGAACCAGGTGTCAGATGAGCAAGACTGAACAGAGATGGATCCAAGCGATCATTACCAGAACAACGACTGATGGACTCATCTCCTGAGAGATGAGCAGAATCTTCATGAATAGTTGCTTGTCCAGGAGTAAGGACATCTAATAATTCCTGATCATAGCGGCCTTCTTTATCATAAACAACTGCATCAACAAGTGATGAATTAGTAACACTACTACCCACTGATAAGTGACTGTTGTTTCCATAGTATAAAGCCACAGCAGCTACTCCATTTTGCATAATATTCACATCAAGGGCATTTCCTACCACTCTTTGTGGCCTTGGTATCACATTATGTGAACCTATTACAAAATACCCTAGAGGATCGATTGTATCATTTGTAAGGGCAAGTACTGCATACATCCTATCGGTTCCACCACTGTACAACACAAGGGTATACTCATCCAAACGTACTGAAATGTTAGCTTTGTTGTACAGCTCAACATACTCCGTAGTATCTTGTCCTTGATTTAGAGCATTCAGTTCATTTATGATGATCGGTGAGGAAACTATTCTATTTTCACAGTCGTTCTTTTGTTTAGGAGTAACAGTAGCAGAACAGTAGTCTACATCATCGCCATCCAGACATCTATTCATTGATAAGTTCCTCCTCGGAAGATACAGCTGATCTTGAATGACAACCTTTGCAACCTCCAAGTTTCCTGGCAGTGCTGAATCACTAGACGATGCCACTGTTGAAAACACGATGGCATCTTGTAGAGAGCTAGTTGTTGGCTGCATACCTATTTGTACTGTCCCTATCTCTTCATCGTACAATGCAACTGCTCCAGTGCTACCGGCACTGTCTCCAAACACAACATCTGACCACTCCAAATCTACATTAGGAACAAGCTCCCGTGAACCAACACCATAATATCCCTCTGCTGGTAATGTGAATTCTGGCACTTTTATCGCAGAGCTTGCAGATGATGAATTAAACATCACAAGAGAAAAGTTAGATATTGAAAAGTTGCTGTTGCCATTGTTGTAGAGTTCCACAAATATCCGGGTGCTGTTGGATTCAAAGTTCAACCATATTTCATTGATGACAATGTCACACTGACACACTGATATGAAAGTCAAGATAAGAAGATTGCAGAAGGCATACATCAAATGCCATGCTTGTGAATCCTTGATGTGCATTAAGGTCTTCATCTTGGAGTACTGGTATTCAGATATCTCTCTTTAAAGCTGAAAGAAAAGGAGATATGAAGAGGAGACATGGAATAAAAACTTGATCTACACCAGATTTGAAGAACACATATATGTAAATCTGATATTCAAGAAACAAGTATAGCTAATATAGATTCAATAATTAGGCCTATGAATATGCTACAAGTCCTACAACATTCCATTACCTACTGCTATGTCATGTACTCTGTACACATCAAAAATATGGATGTTTCACACACTTGCAGTTCTATGTAGGTAAATTTGTTATAGAAATTGAATCAAATATTTACACAGGAGTTCAAGTGAATTCTTCCATTAGAAGGGCAGTATTATTGATGACAATAAAAATGAGTCTTTTTGACACAATTGTAGAGAATATGCACTGCAACAAAATCTCTTTTATCTAATTGAAAGACGAAAAATAAGAAAACACAAACCACCAAAGAGAGATAAGAGCATTACTTTTCAAAACAGAGAAAGGAAACTTTCCGCAAAATATAATTCAAATGTAGCCCATAAATTTATCTACTACATGAATAAGATTAGAGTATGAAAAAATGACATCAGGGGTACATCCAATGAAACGGGCATTTTCTAAATATTATGCTTATTCAAGCCATCTTGAAGTGTCAGCAGAGAATTATTCAAATGCATATTGCATGGTTAACTCACAACACCTCTTTCGCCTTCAGCCTCAACCAAACACATCACACATCTCTCCTCACACCCATTCTCTTTGTCATAGCAAATTCTTAAGTGGTCATGGTCAAAAATTGTTTTGATAAATGTGATGAGGTGTATAAGTGAGAGAAACCATACACAGCGCTCTTGCCTATATAAACAAAGAAAATCTGGAGTAGAGAAAAAAGAAGAAATGTCCCCTAAATTGGTTCTGCTTTAGTGTGTGTACTGTAGCTAAACAGTTCATTGCAAGATCATGGATATGATAAACAAAAGGCATAGCACTATATTTAGCTCCAAACCATACACATTATTCTCATGCCCCCTGGCAGTATCAGACATAACAAATTAATACTTTCTGTGTATGAAATAACACTCAGATATGATCTGGCATGTTGGGATTTATATTATATGATGCATTACATCTTAATTTTAATTTCAGCAGCCACAATTAATCTTGGGGATTTATGGGAATGGGACACACCTTTGGAAGCAACTGATCCCAATGCAAAGACTCATTAAAAGCTCCCCTGCAGGTCTGTCACAGCTTCAGCCGCTGTATAATGAATAAATGAAGTAATTAATTTTTTGCCCGGGCAACAATTTGTCCTTCATATAGCTGGAATGAAGATGCAGGCTCCTCCCCAACAATAACAGTGGGAGAAGAAAAATCAATACATTATATGATCCATCTACATGTATTCCAACCCAACCTATGGCATACAAACTTATATGTTCAACCTGAAAGTGGCCCCATCCAATCTCTGTCCATATTAAATGGCATACATGGCCAAATAAACATTACCCAACGCCAACAGATAAATTGATCAAGAAATTGAATTAAAATTTAAAAGTAATGACTCTGTTAGGTTAGGCCTGTATAGAAAAAAAATATAAGTGGAAATGTATATGTACATACATGTACATTTTACATGTAGGTTTGTATCCCCCTCCCCCGCCCCCTCCCCCACATGAAGTCTGTCCATGACATGCATGGGTCAAACTGACATGACAGAAATGCCTGTCAAACATATCAACATAAAAGTTTAAACTTTCTATACCATGTAAGTATGTATACATGTACTTCATATGCACAATTATGGACACGGCATTTCAGTGACTGACTGCATGAGAAAACTTTTGTTACATTGTGCTCCCCAAATAACATTAACAAAGGGAACAAAAAGACTCTTATATAGGAGCAAGGAATTAGAAATAAACATAACAAAAAAGTATATCGCTGACCATGATAGAGATATATCTCCATGATCACGATGGAGATATTTATCGCGACTGGCTTCAAACAGTGAAACATGAGAAACGCCTCCTAAAGTCATGAAAATTAGCCCAGGACGGCTACCGGTACAATATATGTTACTTTCACCTCTGCCTCTGGCATACCAATTTATAAATTATGGATACCGTGGAAACAACAACGATTAGAATAAAAGTATAGCGTTAGATTCTAGGCATAACATTTTCACAATACTTACACAGTTTGCCGCGCCAGGAATTTATGTCAACGATGTCGTATGGAGCATGACAAGGCCAGCCAGGCGAGGATATCATACGGGTCAGGCACCGCATATAGTACGAGGAGCGATATCACGAGAAAGAGTTGATTATTTGGAAATGGTCGGAGGAGGAGGAACACAACAGAGAAAGATCGCATAGAGTGTATATTACACAGTACCATCAAGAGTGATGCAGGGCTAGGGCTGATGAGGTGATAACACTGTACGCACAACCACCCCCGTGTTGATTGGCCTTTGATTTGTAATGCTCCGCCCATTACCTTTTCCGTGAATATCTATTGTGATTCCCCGTACTCTTAACCAGTCAGAACTCACTTTGAGCATGGATCTCATAAGATCCATGCTTTGAGTGAACCAAGATGAAAATTACACATGTAGCCTTTGCAGTGGTGTGGAATTTATTGGAAAACCTCTCACTCTCCCAAGAGACTTTCGAGCTATGCGCCAGATGGCATGGGGCGGAGTCGGTCGTTTGGCTTTGCCTGGTGGTGTATGCTACAACTAAGTGCTATGACTAGTGGTTGCGGGGTACCGTTGGAGATGAAGGTGGTAGTGCATCCTTGCACCATGCCATGCCCCCCCCCCCCCCCCCCCTAATAGGGATCGCGACGTGCTTCGCGCGCTCAATATGTTTCCTTCGCACCATCTTCGCACGCTTTGCGTGCTCACTATACCGCCCCCTAAAATGAAATCCTAGCTACGCCACTATCATGCACCCCCCTGCAGAGGCGGCGCTTGGGGGGGGGGGGCACAGTGCCCCTTGCTTTTCGAAGCACCCAAACAGTGCCCTTTTTACACAAGAAAAATACCCCCTTTTGAACCTTTTCAGTGCCCCCCGCTTTCATCTAATAGAAGGGCCAATTTTCTTTGTTAATAAGTACCCTTTCACCTTGTAATAAGTGCCCTTTTTCGTTTCAGATAAGTTACCCTTCTTAAAACCTAGAAGTGCGCCCTTTTTTTATGCCTGGTTAGTGCCCTTTCCCCTTTTAATAGCGCTGTGTTCCATTCTGAGAAGTACGCCTTTTAAACTTCAAATGAATGCCCCTTCTTAAATGTGACTGCCCCTTTGACTACCTCTTTTCCTTTTTCATTGTGGCATTCCTCTTCTGCAGAGTGACCCCTTTTCACCTGCGATAAGTGCCCCTTTGAAATCTGATACATGCCCTAGCCTCATTTACTTCTGATAAGTACCCTTTCCGTTCTAGTATCCAATTTCTCCATTAGTTAATGTAAGCTAAGTGCAATTAGCACCCTTTTTGTTTTCTGATAGTGTCCCTTTTCCATTCGGGCAAGTGCTCCCTTTAAAAATATGACATATGCCCATTTGATTTCTGATAAGTAAGTGACCATTTTCCTTTCTAGTAAATGCCATCTCTCCTCACGATTTAATGCCCCCTTCGAATCCGATGTTCTCCTTTCATATCTGATGACTCCGGTTTTATTTTGATAATAGTGCCCATTTCCATTCCTGTTTTCGTTTAAAATAGTACAATTCTTCTTCTGATAAGTACCCCCTTCAGATACATGCCCCTTTTCTCTCTTGTGCTATTTCCTCTTTTAAATTTCCCTTTTCACCTACCGTAAGCTCCCTAAAGTCCTCGAAAGAGCCATTTACCAATAGCTCGAAAGAATCAGGGGCTTTACAGTGCGAGGCAGTGGAGCAGGGGACAAGAAGGGCACAACGACTCCCAAAACTTTAATTAGAAGGAACGGTACAATTATTGAAGCCATGCTGGTATCTTTTTCTACTTTTTCTTTCCAAAGCTCGCTCGCTACGCGAGCTCGCACTTACTTATGATATCTCACGCAAGGCACTTCAAGTGTTTTGTAACCATAAAGTCTTAGCTGTTCTCTTATTCATGATGGTATTGCGCTTAAAACCCCATTCAAATATTCTCTAATAAATTATGAGCTGTCGCTATGAGACCTCATAAATGCATTGAAAACATTAAAGCTTGGTTACTATAAGGAAAACTATACATATTACATAGTAAATGGAAGAATTAAAGAACACCCACAAAATGAATCTGCGGTAGCTTTTATCAGTATAGGCCACTTTAATACTGCAAATACCATGGCCTTCAGCAATTAATACTTAGCATTTTTGCTCGCTCGCTAATTCGCTCGCTTGCAAATGAATAAGACAGAGCAGTACACAATTGCAAAGTATCATCATGTAAAAATAAAAATAGCATGTCCAAATGCCCCTTAAAAGTGTGTTAAATAGAATGTAATGCTTTCCTTCTTGTCTTCAGCTTTTGTAAGTGCCCCCTTTTCCCCCAAAGTGGCCTTTTTCGCTGGTACCCCCCCCCCCCCCTCCACTTTGAAAGACGCTCCGCCGCCCCTGCCCCCTGCCTTTGCCCTGCTGAAGATTTTTTGTGTGTGTTTGTTTGTTTGGTTTGGTTTTTCTTTTTGCGTTTCCGAACTTTCCGAACTGAGACATCTTCAGCTAAACGTGACAGTTCACCTTAGCTACATGTAGCTTCTCACATTTTGTTGTATTTTACAACGTTTATGCAGTACATGTATAGAGGCGGCGCGGGGGAGGGGGTGGGGGGCCGGCAATGTCGCATGTCGTGCTTCAGCGAATGAATAAATAGGGGTGTTATGTATAGTTGCATAAACCTGCTCTCTCTTCACCCACACTCTTAGTTCTTCTTCTTCCTTCTTCCTTCTTATTCTTCTTTTTCTTCTTCGATCACTTTAAAAATGATAGGGGCCGCCCCCTGCCTCTGTAGCGCCACCCTTGAATATCCATATAGTTATTTGAGCAAAAGAGGCGAGCGAGCAAAACATTAACCCTTTTCACTAAGAAAATGTGATTATTATTATGAGTACTTACAATTTCTATCCCAGGCTTCTCTTTCTTTTTCTTTGGAACAACTGGAGGCTGCAGCCCCCTAAGACCCCCACCAGTACCCCACTGTGATCCAGAATAGGCATTAGAAATCATATTTTAGTGCGTGAAATGCATTTTTAAAAAACCAAACCACGGTCACTTTGCTTCTTCGCATTTGCTTCTCCAAGATATCCTCCATTACAGTTCAGCGTTGAGGGCATAATAATTCCTAGAACGAAATTTTAGGATATTTTAGCGATGGAAATTTTAGCATTTCAAAGGGCCAAATATGTCTGATTTCACCTCTAAATGAGATATGTAAATGATGCATGCTGGTGATGATGATGATGATGATGATGATGATGATGATGATGATGATGATGATGATGATAACAATAATAATAACAATGGTATGAAGAGAGTTTACGGGGTAATTGTTGTTGTTGTTGTTTTTTATCTAAATTCCAGATTTTTGTTCTACCTCAGTGTTAAAAAAGACTTGTTCCGATACAGGCTCTGAAAATTAAACTTTGTTCTATTTGGTATATCTTGCAACCGTGATAAATATCCCATTCCATATTTCCAATTGCACCTTTTCCGGTATGTTGAACTCATCCATGAGAAGAAGTATACATGCAGCCGATATGTTTACTAAAATTACGAAATGGAAGAGGGGTTTGAAACGAAAAAATCCGGCTCTCACCAGGGAACATTCCTCATAATCGAAATTGGTGAAAACAAAGTATCGGTTTAAAGCGTAGCTTGTCTCGGCCCCGTTGCATAAACAGATAAAACTTTCCATTAATGGCAACTCTGCTATCATAGGCCCAACAGCCAATAAGTATACCACTGATGGCAGAGTTTTATGCAACGGGTCCAGAGGTTAACGGGGACTTCCATGCACTCCTTCCACAAAAGACAGAATATGAAGGAGAGAGAGAGAGAGGGGGGGGGGGGGGGGGAGAGCAAATGACAGGACCCCATCTGCACCCTCTCTTTACATGATGATTGATCTTTCAACTATAATTGCCTTTCCTTTGAGGTCTGCGGTGTCCTCTCGCTTCACCATTGATTAGCATCGGATAATTCTGTTGTTGTAAGTACATCGTTCTAGACTACGGAAGCTTTAAAGTGCCATTCTACTTCTACTACGAGATGGCGAGATATTTTATCTTGTCAAGTCGACTTGATAGCCTTATCATGTCAACCTATCAACTCTGTAAGTCGACATGGCGACAAAAATCATCTTGCCAAGTCGACTTCTGAAAAAAAAAAATGTCATCATGGTGACATAATATATCTTGCGAAGTCGACTTCCATAAAATTATATGTTGCCATGACAACATGTATCTTTTTAGAAGTCGACTTGGCAAGATGTCGCCATGACGAATTTTCTCTATTAGAAGTCGACTTGGCAACACCTTATGTTGCCATGACGACATGTATCTTTTTAGAAGTCGACTTGGCAAGATAATGTATGTCACCATGACGACATATTTGTTTTTAGAAGTAGACTTGGCAAGATACCTTATGTCGCTATGACGACATGTAACTTTTTAGAAGTCGACTTGGCAAGATATCTTATGTCGCCAAGACGACGTCAACTTGGCAAGAAAATTTTTGTCGCAATGTCGACTTACAAAGTTGATTAAGCTGACAAGATAAAATATCTCGCCATCTCGTCAAGTAGAATGGCACTTTAAAGCTCCGTACTAGACGGATGATTTGAAAAGGAAAAAAATTGTAAAAACTTATTACCAATACTTTTAATTTGTGTTTTGGTTGTACAGTGCTTATATCGGTACCATGCCGTAATTCGTAAACTCACATGAGCAAAGAGGAAAGCGTTTATACTCTTTCTCGTCGTTAGTGCCGCTTAGTACATTCATCTCACAATCGCATATTGTCAATCTAGCATTATATTTTAGCTATGAAAGTGAGTGGGAATATTAAATGCATTCCGTTCTCAGTCCACATACCTCTGAAATACCTCAGAAATTACTTCCTTCTATTTCTGACGCTGAATACCTAATAAATCAGCTACATTGTCCTCTCACTAGTTTTTCACTAAGAAAAGGAAAAGGTTTGGTATTTGCTAAGTTTCTCGCTGGAGAGGGACAAACGCGGTGGAACGTAATGACACATCTATAGTTACACCAACAATGTCACTCTCTCTTTAGTGATACAGGTCATGATATCTGATACAAGAATGGCGCGACACGATGACATCATTTCTCAGCAAACTTTACTGGCATGAATGAATCAAAACTAGCTCGTGCGAGACGACAGGAATAATTAGCATCAGAAACAATGGCAAATCATGATTCTTTGACCGGGAGGGTGGTGCCCCTGGATCCACCACTGTGAAAGCAAATACTCATCAACATTTGAATAATCGAAATGTTAAGTTTTTGATATCAAACAAGAAATGGAATTTTTGCCTCGGAACTTAAGGGGGCACATTTTTCCGACAAGCGAAACAAATAAATAAATCATTTATTAAATGGAAAAAAAGGCCCTCAGATTTCCTAGGAAAATCTTTTTTAACTCCTAAATAATTCCGTGATAAGTCAAACTAACAAAATCAGTGAAAATTGGGTTGGGGAGGGGGTGATCCCTCATTTAAATAGATCTGACCTGTCTCTGTCTACCCTCCTCTCCTCCTTACTGATATTCTCTCCTAGTACCATCATGCTACTACACTCCAGGGGAGCATTTCATGAAGAGTTTTGTCGGTGCTTTTCACTGACAACTGTTATAAGCTACTGAAAATCCTCGCATCTGATTGGCTGAGAGCAAATTAGTCAGTGAAAATCACTGACAAGACTCTTCATGAAACGCTCCCCAGTTCTCTCTCCCCCTCTCTCTCTCACACCCACTCTCTTTCTCTCTCTCTCTCTCTCTCTCTCTCCCTCTCTATATAGAGTGAGTCAGAAAAAATGTCTCATCATTTTGAAGTTGTCTTGTTTGAATTATGAACATTTATTCATGGGTTTCATGATATGTCTTGGTAGAGTTATCTTCCCAGCTTTTATTGGTACCCTTTTCATTTGGATCTTTGCATGCATGGCTGAATAACAGTCAATCTTTAGAAGACTGCAAAATATCACTTGCGCCAAGTGGCTGGATGAAGATTAAAACAATTTTTAAAGAAGCTATAACTTATGTGTGCACACACCCACACACAACACCACACCCACCCTCACACAACCCCCTCCCACACACACACAGTCACCCCCCCACACACACCACACACACACCCACACCCCTACCTCCGCACACACACAGAGCAAAAAAATCATAATGCAGTGTTGACATTCTCCTTTTCAGATTAAGCATTGATTTTTATACCAAGTATCGCCATGATCGCTGAATGTTTAAGTGGTGATTCCCTAACAATTTTTACCACCACCACCAGCACGAGCATCATCATCATCATCATCATCGTCATTATCATCATCATCAGCAGCAGCATCGTCATCATCATTATCGTCATCATCATCATCATCATCATCATCGTCATCATCACCATCATTATCACCAAGTGCTCATTAATCCAATGTGCTATCTGAAATGTATCTCGTTGGTTATGACTTTTGTTTGTTGGTTAACAATGACAACAATGGAAATCTATGTCTTTGTTGTACTTGCCTACAAAAGGGTTTGCCTGATTTGGCAGCATTTACTTATGTTCAGCCCATTGTAAGTAGCACAAGTATTATGGTTCATCCTCAGTTTTATTCTTCACCCATCCACTTGGCGCAAGTGATATTTTGCAGTCTTCTAAAGATTGTCTGTTATTCAGTCATGCATGCAAAGTTCTAAATGAAAAGGGTACCAATAAATGCTGGGAGGATAACTCTACCAAGACATACCATGAAATCCATCATTGAATGTTCATACTTCAAACAAGACAACTTCAAAATGATTGGACATTTTTTCTAACTCACTCTGTAGTAGTTGTACTTTCATGCAGTTCACAAGTCTCATGTTCGCTCGATAACTTATCAAATCTCATATCTTCTAAAGACATTATAAATTAAGTTACCTTCTATCAGGTATAAATAGAATGAAAGACCCAAATAAAACACAAATCCTTTCCACACATAGTGAATGTATTCCCATCTTTACTATGTTTCTACAAACTCGATATACTAAGGGTGCACATAGCAGAATAAACATTTTCTCTACACTCATGGTTCGCTGTGGAATAGTTATTCCGGATTTTTTGAAAGTGTATATAGTATTATAATACGCTTTCGTTGTGATTGTAGCTGCGTAGCAAAATACCATTCAATAAAACATAAATATTGATATGATAATAATGACAATCGTTGAAAATGGCATAGACCAAAATTAGAATCGAGTCTTTTCCTTGAAACAGAAGCGTTGGTGCATTGGCAGACGAACGGGGGAGGGGTACAGAGATGAGTTATGCAAGCCTTTTTTCTGAAGGAGAAAGTACCCACTCCGGCCCTTCCCATCGCATTTGGCTTTATGGATGTTAACAAATTTGATACTTTCGCGATCCTGGTTCCATACTTTATTTCAGTAATTTCCCGTTGTAATCTCCAAGCATTTTGGTTTATTAGCCCGTTTCTTTCTCTCCCTCTTAGTAATAAGGAAAAACCCATCAATCATATTTTCCAGCATGTTTGAAGTATTATGCAATTTAAATTAGACAAAGTAAACAGGGTTCATCTTCCATGCAAATGTCTATGCATAACGCTTGTATTGTATTGATCGTGGTGTGTATGAAAGATTTATGTTAATTATGCAGAGGTTGCTTACAAGAGATTTAATGTACCGTGTATCATGAACACTACTATGTATACACTTTTAAGTACTGTGTAATGTAAGAACGCATTCGTGGATCTTGGGAGGAGGCAGCCACCTCAATATTTTCAAGTGATAAAGAAGAAGAGGAAGAAGAAGAGGAAGAAGAAGAAGAAGAAGAAGAAGAAGAAGAAGAAGAAGAAGAAGAAGAGGAGGAAGAAGAAGAAGAAGAAGAGGAAGAAGAAGAAGAAGAAGAAGAAGAGGAAGAAGAGGAAAGAAAGAAAGAAAGAATGAACAAAAGAAAACAAGAAAGAAGAGTATGGGGAAGAGAGACCATGAACATGCAATTATATTAGCCCTTTTTGTTCACATAAAATGTGAATAAACTCACCTGTGAGCCAAGGTTGAAAACACGAAGTGTGACGTTGCCATTAATGTGGCATCTTTCCTGATAGCAGAGATTGGTAAGAATAACATCATATTTACGTCTTTTTAAAGTCGTGTCATACGTCTTATTTACATATTATAATATACGTCTTTAAGACGATACTTTGCACCAGCACACGACGTAAAATAAGACGTCATATTTTTACGTCAATTTTACATCATATTGGTCGGAAAAAAACCGTCTTTATGACGTCTTTACGACCCAAAGGATTGGAAGCTCACAGACTGGTAAAAATCACATCATTAAGACGTCAAGTCAAAGCTTCAAAGCTGGTTTATAAAATATTTTAGAATGTATTCAACATTATGATGTGTTTCTTTGTTAATGTTCTAGCCTATAGATCGTCCCATACTCGCCCTATATCCTAACATCCTACATCCTATACCTAACTACTGATGCTCTGTATCGACATTACTATATATATGGACTGTAGTGTAGTACTTGAAAAAACAATTAGAAATTACAATTTCTTGATATATTCTGAAATACCCTGCCCATGACATTAACTGAATGGTGTTCAACATGGAAGTACATTGTTCATTAAATCAGCAGTGCAATCATTGAATAAAATATTAAAATTCAAATGTTATCTCCCTTTTTTCACGAAGTTTAGTCATTTCTGGTCATTCATGAATATTCATGAATCACGATCAACTATCACGACGTAAAACTGACGTAAACACGTCATGTTATGGTCTTGAAAAAAGCTGTTATAAAGTGGGAAATAATTGACGTAAAAATACGTCTTATTCCGGTCTTTAAAAAAGACGTTAAAAAGTGGTAAATGTTTGACGTAAAATATATGTCATCTTATGTTCAAACAAAATATGAGAAAATTTTGGTTTTATAAAGACGTCATAAGGTTGTCGTAAAATAGTCGTGTATACGACATATGACGTGTGGACCAGTTTATGACCAGTTCTTGACGTCTTAAAGACGTCCGTTCTGCTATCAGGGTTAAAGCACTTTCTATACAACTGTTTCACAGTCTGATCTAAGCATCCACTTATTTTTTCTCTGTTTTGTTTTAATGGGGTCAGTAGTGCTCATTTTTCTTTTCTTTTCTTTTCATAGGGAGGAGGGACCCCCTGAATATTTCCTTAATTACTGTTGACCTCACATTTCGTTGTGTAGTTCCAATTAGCAGGATTACAACTCTTATATTCACAAAATAGAATTATGCCTATGCAGTATGCATTTACGTCATTTGGCAATTAATCTGCATTTTGCCACTCTCCACCCAGGAGAAGATGGGTACGGGCAGGAAGAAATTCCTAAAATACTTTGAGCACTGAAATTGGAAGTCTAGCTGAGCCGGGGTATAATATTGAGAGCGCCTTGAGCACCTTTGTTTAGTGAATACGTGCGTTGTATAAATATCCAATACTATATTTAATACCTGAAAATTAACTGATTACCTTCTTCATTGTATGCAAGGGAGCGTAGCGACGGAGCGGAAGATTTTATATTTTTTGAACAGTCAAACATATTTTAGAGCACATTAGGAAAGTCTTCACAATCTGTTGTCCCGATCCGTTGTAGCCTTAACTCATTATTTTCAACATGCACTTTTGTTCAAAATTTGCGTCTGGACAATCCTCTGCAAAATCTCCCGGGGAGCAGCCTTTCAGAGCGAGACATTATTTCTAATATTCAACTATTTTCTGGCACTATTTCCTTTAAAAAATGATTATGTATATCAATTCCATAAATAGTTTTGGATATTGATTACTGAAGCACTGAAACTAAAAGGTACCATTTCCTCATCTCCCCTTTCAGCTTTGAAATCTTGAAAGGTGATGTAATTTACTCTTCCCATTTTTCCAAGAAAAAAATGAGTTTACAAAGGTATTTATTCCTCCGTATCGATATTTGGAAACTAATAGTGGGCGTCATGATGTACATTAAACTCTTGCTTTTGAAATGTAATTAAAATGACACCACTCTCGCTTTTCAGCTTCGAAATCTTGAAAGGTAGTGGACTATTCTCACTTTTCTAAGAAAAATGAAAATAAAGTTTCCAAAGGCATTTATTTCTCCCTTCCGTCTTTAAAAGCTTTCGATAGTTGGAAACTAAATATAATGGGCGTTATCATGATCATGCACGTTAAATTCTTGCTTTCGAAATTGGATGACATTGCTCGCACTTTTCAGCTTTGAAATCTTGAAAGGCATTGTAAATGAATACTCTCGATTTTCCAAGAAAACTGAAAACAAAGCTTCCAAACATGCCAAGGTATTTTTTTCTCCCTTCTGCCTTAAGAAAATTTCGATATTTTGAATCGTAATGATGCACATAAGATGTTTGCTTTTGGAAGGTGACTGATATGACACTGCTTCTATACTTAGACTAAGATAGTTTGGAAAAATTTGTTATGAATTTTTGAAATTTGAAGTTAGATGACTTCATATACGTGAAAATAAAAACCAAAAGAAAAAAAAATCCTTCAAAGTGTGATAAATAGTGGGTGATGGAGCCAGTAATAAATGATAAGGCATGAAAATAAACCTTTGGTCCATTAAATGATCAAATTAGGTAGTTTCTACTGAAAATAGAATTCAAAGTCGGTAGGTGCTTAAATTCCATGAAAAGTGGTAGTCTACCGCCTAAATCGGTAGAGTTGGCAAGTATGTGATTTTCACCCACTAGTTTGCTCTCAGCCAATCAAATGAAAGGATTTTCAGTAGCTTATAACAGTTGTCAGTAAAAGTCACTGACAAAACTCTTCATGGAACGTTCCCTTATTAATTTCAGGGTAGAAAATGAAAATTTCTTCTTTGAATAAATCTTATGTCTTGGAAAAAGCAAGAAGTCGTTTATGATGATTGTTGTAATCTCATTGGAAAAGCCATAAAAAAATGGTAACAATATATGGATGTAAAAAATAACGTAAAAATCACGTCATATTGTGGTCTTTAAAAAGTTGTTAAAACGTGGGAAATAATTGACGTAAAAACTCCGTCTTATTCTGGTCTTAGAGAAGACGTAATAAAGTGGTAAATAGTTTGACGTAAAATTTACATCATATTATGGTGAAACAAAAAGTGGGGAAATATTGGTCATAAAAAAGACGTTGTCTTGCCGTCGCAAAATAGTCATCTATACGACGTATGACGTGTGGACCAGTTTGAGACCATTTTATGACGTCTTAAATACGTACATCTGCTATCAGGGTTGCCCCCCCCCCCCCATCAAAACACCATGGTACGTGCTGCCCCCAGGGGATGTAAAGTGCTTGTCAGGTAAATTTGTAGTATAAAACTTTAAAAAGAAGGGAAAAAAAAAAGAAAAATTAAATGACCGTCCTCATTTTTTGGCTTGCTGGATGTTTCTCAGATTTGAGCTCTCTAGCTAGAGAATCTTGAATATAAAAAATTAACAGTCTCGATAAAGTTGATGTTACATCATGTATGACATGATCACTGGTGGCTTATATGAACTTGGCTTCCATCACAAGGGTAATTAATCCTCTGCAGATATATTTCATGCATGTCTCCTTTAGTTCAGCTCATATTTCAATAGACCTTTTTTTGTTTTGTTTTTTTTGTTTTATGCATAATTGTTTAACAAAAGTTTCCATTGACAAATAATAAGCTTGCCAGAGGCTTACTCAACATAGCAACAACTAATGTATGCAAGCAGCATTCCTTCTATTCAGAAGCCATTATGCATAACAGGTGAACTGAGTAGTTGGTAACCAAGGGTTCTGGAGAGAAACATGCATAAATTGGAATACCATTAGTAAACAGGGCTATTGCTTCTGGAAAATTGGAAAATGCTTTCATGAACTCACAGTTACTATACAAATTTTTAATCAGAAAAGACACATCAAATTTCATGTGTATTTTAACAGAACTTTATTCACATTAAAAATTGCTTGCACAATGTGCCTTTTTCTTGAATAGTACCATCCTAAAAAGTATAACCAGGATACAAAATGACATATTTACAAGGCAAAATATTTTCTTGATTTTGATGTGAACAAACTGTGAAAGTTTGTTCTCTAGGTCCCTAGTAAGCTTCATAAACAGTCCAATTTTAATACATGTATGGAAGACTATTCACCTCAGCTAGTAGGCAAATCAACATCATTCCTCTTTAGAAGACTTTATAAAGTGGAACCTCATTAAAACAAATGCTTTTGGACCAAGAATACTTTGTCTTGATATCGAAACATTGTTATACCAGAGGGAAAAAACCTCAAAAACAATAGAGTACAGAGAAGTAGGGCTACAAATGACCTTGTTATAACCAGAGGATGTCATAATGAGGTTCTACTTAATCCAACAGTACCCTTTTCCTGTTTATTTGTTTGTTAGAACAATTACAACTGAAACATCATATTTTGACATCAACACTTTCTATTGATGGTCCTCTCAGTGGATTTAACATATGATATTTGGCAAGTGTAAGAACTTGGTAGCGACAAGTATCATACCTCTCTTATTTCATTTTGTGATTTTAACCAAACTATTAAATATTTCAGAGGACCATTTAAATGTCACTGGAATGCTTAGAGAGAGCGAGTGGGAAAGGAGTACGAGAGACAGAGACTGAAGTACAGAAAGAGACAGAGATTGAAATACAGATAGAGAGAGAGAGAGAGAGAGAGAGAGAGAGATGAGAGAGCTGGGGGGGGGGGGGGGTTAGCTAGATTAGAATAAAAATAATAAGAATAAGAATCACTCCTTCCAACATGGAACAGCTGGTAGCTATGTGTACAATGGAATGTACTTTGTTTTAAATATGCTCC
>JAPZVO010001325.1:0-18996 GCA_029962745.1 Echinometra lucunter | reverse complement strand
CTCCATAGCCGCGTCGCTATTCTTTGACTGGGGTGGGGGCAGAGTGTTGCTCTAGAGTATTATGCAATACCCTTTTTCTTTGGGTTTTTTATCCAGAAAATTATTTTATTTTCATATCAACACTCAACAGAGAGTTTGCTACAGGATACAGTATATGGGCAACCCTTTTGCCATGGACTTGGTTAGTCAATTTTTTTAAGTAGAGGTCTTGGCCTAACTTACAAACCCAAGTTGCAAAGCCTAAGTTAGAAATATATAGAACAACACTAAGAAATATATTGCATATCATGAGCTTTCATTGCCACTATCAATTGACTGAAATGCACAATATGATATGACGGTAATTTATAGCAGCTAACTGATGTGAAAGCATACATTGCCCCACATCACGGTGCATAGGCATGAAGGTGGTGTTGCTGTATTTCGTAGCTTAGAGGCCTAAGGAAAATGTGTGTCATCAAAGTGCCCTAATTAAGGTCAAACACAGTTGCTGTTTACTAGTTAATGACTCATTGTATACAGAGTACAAAGAATTATTGAGATGATCAACTTTGATTTGCACGATTTCTGTAGATGTGAGAGAAAACGTGTAGTATCAAATGATTTCTAGGTTAATTCTATATTAAATCTTCTGGCTGTTATTTCGTCATTTATATCTTGAGGATGTAATGAACTAAATACATAGATTAAAATTGAATGATCATACATGCAGTGTAGCCATCAAAATGATAAGGTTTTTCATCCAGCTAACATGTTTTTCTTTATCTTTCCGCAGTGATGAGATTGACCATTACACAGAAACTGCACAAATACCAGCCTGATTTTACTTAGGATATGCATCTGTTTTTGTTTTCAACTGACCACTGGAGCCAAACATAAACTCATTGGAAGAACTGTCAACACAGGCAAGATTTAGGATAAAAGTATAGATGTATATTTATTCCATAATAGTTTTTACTTTTTGTTTAAAAAGTGAAAGATTAAGTTTTCAGTAATTTTAGCCTTCATCAGCACTTTTCCATGGGGTTCCATGACATTTACTCCTATGGAAAATATGCACATTCAGTTAAACATTAAACCTCAAGTGTAACACTAAGCTTATCCTTATCCTCAGATCATTCTGAACCAAACCCCTATCATTACCGTAACACTAGTTGATTCCTTATTTTTATTGTACAGGATCTGTAATACGGCTTTCGAACTGCGAATGATTTTCAAATCAAATCAGATCAAATCAATTATATTTGCCTCACAAGTTAATAATGTCATAAATTCATGAAGTCATGATTAAATATTTGAGGCATTTTATCACCCATGTGGCTACTCCAGATGTCATTGTAATTTGGAAGTAACAAAAGAAAGATACAGAGACAAAATGATCAATGAATCAACTCCAGCTTCCTATCTTTTAATATGTTAGTTTTATTTGCATGAATTTAATTTTAATTCAATGACCCCAGTTCAATGAAGTCAAATTTATAAATAAAAAGAGAAGAGGCGAGATAAATCTCAGTGCAGTCTGATTCTACTGCCTGTGATGGGTCTATCCTACAGAAATACTGGAGATTTATCTACAGTAAGTTTCATTGCTCTTTGGTTTTTTTTTATATTGACTGTATTTAATTTGTGTGATTTTTTCACAGATCCTACTAGCTGTATATATGCAGTGCCTGTCATCTTATAGTTGTGTCTTCAAGGCATCACTCTTCTTTTTTGAACGATCAACCTGAAAGACCAGACTAAGTTCATTGAATTTGATGAAGTAATTTGTATTCCATGCCCGTTTCTTCAAATACTGTCATTTTTAAATTTTTGGCAACTGATGAGATAGCTTTGTGTCGGGATGGCCTTTCATAATACGATGAGTGAGGGATGTCCATTGATGCATGTCAGCAACAAAATGTGCCATACACATGACATGCCATATGGAAGGCTATTCCTGGCACAATTCTGTTGCAAAAAAAACATGCGTATTTGAAAAATACAGTATTTTAAGAAACATGCATAGAATCAAATTACTTCACCAAATTTAATGATCTTGATATCATTCTTTTTGGCAGAATATACTTTACATACTAAAGCAAAAAGTTAATCTACTTTCTGAAGGTAAAAATCCACCTTTCCGGTTTTTCTGAGACACCCGTTATGTGGTTCAAGGTTTTTAAAATTTAATTTTAGACAATTTATCAATCATTAATAAATTTATATAGTGCATAGAGGTATATTATCATAGTATAGCCATCAACATCATGTTGTGCTGTCAGAGGTCACATGGTGAGGTCAAATGTCATTTTATTTCAAACGTTAAAGTTTACCTGCAAGACTCTCTTATGACGCATAACTTGGCACATGTTGCTGCAATAGCAACCAAATTTGGGTGATAGATGCACTAGGGGTACATTCATGCTATTGTGCTGTCAGGTCACATGGTAAGGTGAAAGGTCATTTTAGGTCAAACATTACGACCTGCAAGACTTTCTTGTGACATCAAACTTGGTTAGGGCAAGGGATGTACTTGGGGAAACTTTCGTGTTATTTAGCCACGGGTGGGCGAGACACAATCTTCCTATTGGCTTGTTATACAATCAAATACAGTGTCATGAGTGTAAATGCTAATAAGCTCACATGTACCAGCATGGCAGCATTTATTCAACTTTATATGACTCCATTTCATGATGATATCGTTTAGCCAGACATTTGAAATGAAATTTTAAAAAGTGTAAAATAAATGTTTCAGAACACATTGCCATAAACTTTACTAATGCCTGATTTAATAAAAAATCTCTCCTTCGATTTAATTTCTCTGTAGACCGTGGTTGCTCCCAATTAAGTGATATTTATGTAAACTTTTGTCAATTTATTTAGCTGACCAAAGTTTCTAACCTTCAGAATAGCTAGTGTTACTGCATATTCATTCCCTATTATGTACCATGTTCATGTATGTTTGGTTTACATAAATGTACATCTTACACATATATTTGATACTAAACACCACCACTAAAGCCAATAAAGATGATAAGATTATTTCAAATACCATACTAGTTTCAGTTAACTGACACATCTCATCTATATAACTATGCATTTGAGGTTATGGTATTTTTATATATAATTGTAATTCTCATTAAAATCAGTAAGAATTAATCGATTACTGCACTAATCTTTTATATTTCAATTAATATCTTCAATCTTACCTATCAGTTACACATTTGTGGCCCATGCTATGTCATTCCTTTTGTAGCATCTTGCTATAAATTTTCATAAATCAACTCCAAGCAGGTGCAGAGGTCATCAAATTGTGCTATTTAACTAATAAAATTAGATGGGTTTTTTTTTGACAAACAAACAAAAATGTGGCATAATGACATTTCTAGTGATCAGTTTCTTTTCATTAGAATGGATATTTCTCCCAGATTTCATTCTTGTATAGAGTAATATGTTGCATTTTAATACCATGAAGAGTAACAAAGCAAGTACAACACGGTTGTAATTTTTTTTTTCAATTTCAAGTCAGTAGAATCTTAGGTTGAAAATAGGATGACATGAAATGCAATGGTGGATGTTTTTTCCAATTAAGATTTGGGAGCTCTGTCTAAGAAATTTTGATGTTCAAAAGCAGTGTAGAATTTGTCTTTTTGCTTCTCTTTCTCTCACTAGACCTCTCTGTCAAAATACATAAGATCTTGTAAACAGTATGGAAGAAGTTTATGAAAACTAGATCAAGGAGAATGCGGTGTACTTGCCAATAAATGATTACTGACACGTTGTATCATCTAAGAGCTGTGTTTATAATTCTTTCTTATGTATGATGAGGCATTGTATTACTTGCAATAAAAAAAGTATAATTCAACGTAGAAAAAATATTTGTGTTATAGCAACAACAGCAACATAAAAAAATAATGGATAAAATGAAATAGAGGTCTCCATTGTAAATGCCTTGGAATGACTAAAATTAACTTTAAAAAAATCAACAGTACATTATGTATCATAAATTTGATATTACTAAGTTTCATGTCTTGGCTCAAACAAATTGAAAGAAAACTTTAGTAAGCATTTGTAAATGCATTGCATCCAAGTTCAGTTTCTCACTCAAATTTTGATAGCTTCCTCCATTCTTGTCAGGATATACAATTGGTATCAAAAGAACACCAAACTTGAAGTGTCAGACATAAGCGTTGATATGGTAACCAATGGGGATATGCATCCATCAAAGTGATTCAGAAAATGGCGATTTTGTATATTATTTAGACAGTTAAGTGGAAACTCGTATAAAGAGAATCTGAAATACAATATTCCTGATATAACAAGGTAATATTTGGTCCCAGTTCTTTATTATATTTTGTTTTTCAAACCCTGATATATGAGATTCCTGCTTTAACGAGGTAATTTGATGGTCCCAAGGACCTTGTCATACTGAGTTTCCACTGTATAAGGTTCCATATCAAATTAAAAAACTTGTTTTCGACTCATCAGTGAATTACAATTACAATTCATGCTGGAATAAGTATTGTCAAATACCAATAGTTGATTCATATTTACCTTACTTCTTCACATCTTTCTCTATTAATCTTTTCTACATTTTTATCTTCTTCATCCTATGTATACAGTGTATTTCTGCTTGTCTTCTTCCAAATGCTCTTCTTTTATACATCTTTGTTCATCATAAAGTGGCAGTGCAAAATATCATTCTTCACATCATCATTTGGAGAGCTATGGTAGATGACATTTTCAAAATGTATCATCCAATATGTATGCAATAACTCAACATGGAAGGAAGATAATTGAGTTTTTTTCGCAAAAAAACCTATAAGTGCACTTTTGAATACATGTATTTTGAATTAAGGTCACTATTATATGCAGTTTATACATAAAAAAAAAACACTTTCAAATGATATATTGTTCATTACATATAAAGGATATAATCGAAGTCATGGCCAAATGTAGCAAAAAAAATCTTATTATTCTCATTATATTTCTTGATCTTCAAAGGAGAATGCAACCCAGACATCAGTGCGCTTCCAGTGATTAAGGAAGTTTGAAGGAAATCGGAATATGTGTTCAAAAAGTTTGAATTTCGAAGTTAAGTAAATCCTTAGTATGGAGATTCTTGAATTGGCAGCCTTGCAATCTCATTCATTTTTTACACATAATTTAACATTTTCTTTATTTTCAAGAAAAATAATAACTCATTAGATTTGTGGTTTGAATGGACTTCGTGGCTTTTGCAAGCAAACTCTTAATATTAATCCATAGTCTGAGATGACACAGCATCCAACCTTGGTAGATGGATCATGCTCTGATCTCTGCTCCACCTGATTAAATAAAACAAATATGAATTCAAATTATTTAGATATTATTGGCAATCTTGATATTTTTATTACTTCAACTGATGTAAGTTTCGAATCATTCAGGTAGAACAAAGGTCTTATCCAATTTTAAGATTTTTTTTCTTCAAAATTATTTAATATCCAAAGTTGTGAATTGTAATTGCCTTGGACGGGGTAGCAAATTTGCAAATTAGTTGAGAAATGTTATAGTACTGAATATCATAATTGCTATTATTAGTATTATAATTGTTATTGCTATTTATATAAACATTATTACAAGTAATAATAATCACATTTACAGTGCATTTTAAGTGGGCATTACAAAGTGCACAGGTGGTCTTTCTAAATGATAACTTTACCCCCCCCCCCCAAAAAAAAAAGCGTTGCAGTATAGTACTACTAATTAGTAGTTGTAGTAGTAGGAGGAGGAGGAGGAGGAGGAGTGGTATCATCATAGGTGGGCATGAAACATCAAGATACATTTTGTCTTTTGGCATCCATTTTCATAAGAGATTCATCCAAATTGGTCTCATAAAAAAAAGTCTTCTGATGGACAACAATCAGGGGACCGTTTCATGAAAGTTGTCAAACTCTGACATTTACCATAGTAACAGTCATTGCGCAGTGCTTCTCAGCCAATCAAAACCAAGGATTTTAATGAACTTGTCAAAGTCTGACAACTTGTCAGAGCTGACAACTTTCATGAAACGCCCTTGGTGACAAAAGCTCATAGCATGTCAGAGGGTGAACAACAAACTTCTTTTAAAGATAAAAATAATTACATATCTGAAAACACTAAAGTGGCAATAATTAATATCACAAAAGTGCTTGCATCCTCCATTTAACGGAAATGCTACACTTGACAAATTTGAATGACAAAATGAATTGGCTGGAAAAAATGACAAATTTAATCCAGTCACTTCTTTCTGGCTTAGCAGCAGAGAGGAATTTCAGTGAAAATGAAGAATTAGAATGCTTGATTGTTTTTTTTTTCATTTCATTGTCAGAATACATAATAATAAATATGACTTCACGAATTTGGAGATGAATGTCCTTACCGTCTGCTGACCAATCTGAATTGATGATTGATGTAATTTCATGAAAAGGTGACCAAATTGCCGAAAACTATATCACAGTCAAGTTATGTATAATAGACTGACAAGGTAATAGTCAAGTTTATTAGAATGTGGCTCGAGCCACAAAAATGAGTTTAAACTTTCTTCCAATTTTTCCCCATTACATTAATTTCTGCACCCGATGTTCCATGCAAATCTAGGGTATTAAATTAAAATTACTTTCCTATTTTGGGATAAACATGTGTAGAAGAACAGTCCTAAAACAAAGGCATAGCAATGGACATGACAATGGACACTTAAATGTATCATGCTGAAACAGCTAGCAGATAAATACAGCACAAGGTATGAGCTCATAATGGACTGCAGAAATGTTGAAAAGTAAACATACTTGTTTAATTTCTGAAGAACAGCATGACTTGCGCTATGCAATAATCTTCGCGTATTTATTTTTCCCCTGTAAATATACAAACCTCACTTTGAAGCTTCAGCTAATCTCCATCCATGTATCTCTGGAAGTATTTCTTCAACATTGCAGTTTCATCAGCTGACCATATTGGTCTATTTCCATTCTGCATAGAGAGAACAGCAGTCTTCATAATTAGCTGCATTAAGAAAGGTATTAAAATGCTTTTCAAATTGATTTCTGGGAACTGTTTGATAGGCTAGCTAAAGCCAACTTTGCAGTGAATTTGATGAAGCGTGGATTTTTCTAAGGCAAAGATGCAGATGGATCGGATGAAAGAAACGATGTAAAACATAACAGATAAAGGTAGGAAAGATAAGGGAGACAAGCAAATTTCATTAGGGAAGCATTCTCTACATTGACACACTTCCCTCCCATTCACAATATCTATAAACAACAGAGCTAAAAAGGTATAAGATAAAATAACATGAACATGCATCATCTCCAGTAAAGTCATCAACCAAAGGACACTACACATGAGAAGAACACATGATATTGACATTCCAAAAATGAGAGGTTACAAATTTATTATGCCATCATCCTCTCCCTATGAGTGCACCAGTCCAGAAGGAAATGGCCGCTCATGCCCTACGTGCCTAAACTTAGCTCAAAGGTAGCAAACATGGTTGTATATGCCTGAATATATGAGATGGGATTGTCTAAGCTGAGGGCTTTATTCTACCTATCCAAAGGAAATTTAGAAGAGTAAACTATATTTACATGTATATTACAGAAAAAGAAAAGGAACATGCATTCTATGTGGTCAAGTCATCAATCAAATGGCACAGCAACTGGGAGGAAAACACGGAGGTCTCAGTAGAAAAAGGGTCTCCTGAGTGCAACGTGCCAATTGGCTATTCAAAGTTAAAAGAATTGATTAATTTTGTAAATGCATTTAAGAGGAACCTAAGAGAGGAACTTCTGAGTTAAAAATCTTTAGTGAAGCAAAAGATGGCAGTGCACTGACAACCACAGAACCATAAACATCTAGGGACAATATTAAAGAAGATATGTGTGACTTGGTACAAAAAAGGCTGTACAACGATGTCAAAGATGGCATATTGATCGAATGTGATCGAATTGACTGAATGTGGAAACCTTCCAAGAGACCACCTAATGAAGATTGTGTATAACACACCAGGTAGTGGTACCTCCCAGGTACCATAAAGATATTGCAAGAATGGCTCATAAATTTCCTAATGAGTTCATGTACATATTAGAAAGACAGAGGTTAGAATCATTGGGCACTTATCTTGGCCAAAAATGCACAAGGGTATGGTGCATTTCTGTAAGATACATCATTTTTTTCCCATTAAAGGGGCTTTTAAAAGGGCATAGCTTAAATGTAATGACTGCCCACATACAGAAGAAAGAATCAAGATATCTAAATGGTTACTAGGCATGGATGGTGCAGGGTGATTAAAGTAATTGACAGGTAGCGAGTTTAGGATGGTTATGTAATATTAGAGTGCTTAGTCCAAGTTTTCAATTTCCTACTCCCTAGGCATACTACACGATGCATTTCTAATTCCCCTCCAAAATCTTGAAATAAATTTGTTGTGTGGAGCATAGATATTTCTTGAATGAAGAGAATACCGGTAAGCATTACCTTCCTACCTTATCCACTGTTATAAAATTCAGGCTGGGTCCTGAACATGACACAATCTTTTTTCAGCATCGTCTGTGGAAACTAGAATGACAAACAGTAGATAGATAAAATATTTTTAAAAACTCTATTATGTATCATTTTCAACAGAAGTGCTACTGCATATGGTTCATATATCTCCAGAACATATAATTAGGCCAGACATATTACTCTGTGATGGTCCACTTAGGCCAGGGTCACACTTCAAATTTCCAACAGATTTATGTTTTAGCTTATAATACAAAAACTCCCCGTCTACAAGAGGAAGAGACCATTCCTTCCAGGCTGTGCACCTATGTTAGGAACGCTATACCAGGCAAACTATCCCTGATTTATAATTCATTTCTCATATATATATATATTATCGCATATAATAAAGACTTAATACTTCTGTCTCAATTTTTCTCCAAATTCTTGAAAGAAATTGTACAAAATTAAATTTCATAACTCGTATACAAATATCGCAGGGGCGGCACTGAGAGGGCCTTATGACCAAGAGATGAGTTAATTTATCTATTCACTCTCGTTCTTCTTATTCTTTTTTTCCTTTTCCTCCTTTTTGTTTCATTAAATTACCCGCGGCAATGGCCCTCTACTCTCCAGAAACATTTCTCCTGATGTATTATGAAAAATTATTACAAATTAAAGTATACCATGACATATAATCTGATTAATGTAAATAGAAAAATTTTACCTTGAAAAGATTTTTCTCCACATCATTTCATCTTTAGACCATCCCTCATGTTTTCTTTTAGCGCGAGGACGTTTCATTGTCTTCACATTCCACACACGTCACTAAGATTTCTTTCTTCTGTAATGAAAAGGCAAACCAAAGCATGTTCACTTTGTTTCAATTATGTTGCAATGAAATATCACATGCACACGTTTCATTCTTGAAATATCAGTTTCATTGTGATATAATTTATGATACCATTAACAATTAAGTACAAAATACTCATTTCAGGCAATGACATGTAGTATTTCAGGGTAAGTGTTGGTTTGTAAAAGAGAACAGATACCATGTCTTCCCTTGCCAAGAAAGTATTTCACTACCACTTCATAAGATAGAGATTGTATTATCTTAATGTTACTGGAGCAGAAAATATCTAAGAGGGAATAACAGATTCAATATTAGGTAGTTGGAAGGATTTCTTCAGTCATGATTTACTAAGTAAGCATTTTGTTACAGAACTTAAAAAGAGGGACTTCTAGACCTGTTTAATCTCATAATAAGTAATTGATTCTAAAATTCAATGCCAAATAAAGACATTGAAAACTGACATTACAATTATTTAATGCCAGGAAGGTGTAATTGTTTTCCTTTCCTTTCATCTTGTAAAGTAGTATTGCCTAATAAAAACAAATCAAACATGAAGTAGAATTTGATGAATAATGCAGTTCATACAAATTCAGAATTTACAAAATGTGGAATAGTGGTTGTGCATGGGTTCATCACCAACTTCACGGACCACTATTTTCCATCTGTAAATATGTTCTCAGGCTAGTCTACACTACATATATGTAGGTGCTTCCCACACCTCTGTTGCATATAAACGTTATGTGCCTACATCAAAGCAAGGGCATAGGCTGGTTTGAGCATGGGGAGGTGCACATCTTGGGGAGGTGGAACTCATTAGCGTAAGTCCGTTTCGAGGAGTGATGGGGGAGGGAGAATATGATGGATATGATCAACATATTTAGCCTCAGTTTTTTGCTCACACTTGAGTCTGCAAACCCGCTCATCGACACGAACCCCCTACCCCCCCCCCATGCTATTTTTTTTATTTTGCAAGCAAACAAAGTGAGTGAGCCAAAAATCAACTACTTTTTATTTTGTCATAAAAATACACTTTTGGACCTATGATTCTTTGTAATGGTAAATTATAACACACTATTTGTTTATTGAATTTTCATAGATTTTATGTATACACTATATATGCAAGAATGATCAGGAAACAGGTCCTGATTACAAAGTAAACAAGTATGATACATCTTGCTTGTCCATGTTTGCTGTTTAAAACAACTGCTTCTCAACAATCAAGAGCAAGTGAAGCAAGCAAGGAAAAACACACTTTTAGATGCAAAGAGTGTTGCTGCATCATCAAAATACCACAGGCCAATAAACTATATTAAATGCTAAAATGGTTCGTTATTTTACCTGACTGCAAGAAAGCATGTGTATGCTTGTTCGTAAACAACAGGAGGACTGATTGTTTCAAGTCCCCTTTGAAGGTCTTGGGTCATCTCCCCTGCATTCCCCATTCGTTTGCCTTCCCAAATAATTCTTTATTTAGATATTATAAATGAGCACAGCGAGCGACAAATATTTTTAAAAAGAAAATATTTAAAAACAGAAACACTAGATGATTTTATGATGTAGACTTCCCTGCAGAATTTAAGAATACTTCACTGCAAAAAAGTAATGCTATTCAGGCATCTTCTAGAGCATGGAATACATGTGATTGCTCATCAAAGACCTTTTAACAAACAAGATTTTATGAGCAAGTAAAATGGATTGGTTTAATAATAATACAGAAAAAAGGGCCAGGTCTATTGTTAACTTTTCTTTTGATTTTTAGTACAATGCATGCAGTCTTATAATTAGGCACCTTCTGTTCTCACAGAAAGTAGAATGGGAATAAGCCAACAGCCACAGGTCATTATCTCCTGAAAATTCATCTATGATTTTAGGTCAACTTGCCGTCTCAATTTTGCAGTTATATTACTAATATTTTGTGAAAAGAAGAATAGCATAACATCTGGTAGATTGACAAGAAACAAGTTAATTTCCTTCCTTAAGAATATTAGTTTAAGCAGCTGCTTGAAATATTGATAATGCGAGCGAGCACCTCCTGGTTTACCTTTATTTTTATTTTTCCTTTTCCCCTTTGCTTCCCCCCACCTTTTACAATACTATTTCTTCTATAAAAAGTGTGAGTATTTGTCACACCTCCATTCGAGAAAGTGGGGTGGTGGGTACATGTACATATATACCCCATCCCCTGGGAGTTATGCCAATGGTGGACCTAAAGTTTAGGAAATCAGAACAAGGTCTTCTGCCCCCTTGTTTTGGAGGCCGTTGAAAAGAAAAAAAGGGAGTGATATTTTTTATTTTTTGGCTTTCTTGATTGCCAGGGGCAGAACTCTCCTGCCTCAGTGAGGGGTGCAAATGCACCTATTGCACCCCCATGCAGCCTACGCCCTTGATGAAAATTTTATAAACATGTCGTAGTTTTAGTGTGCCTAGGTACAAAATGTCTCAACCTGAATAGCCCTCCAACCTTCTTCATTATGTGCCGATTAAAGAAAAAATAATATCAGTGTGATTATTCCAAGTCAGATGATTCTTTTTGATCCCAAAAAGAGTGGCAACATCAGCATTCTTGATTTTTTTCCCCGTAATATGTAGATTATCTTCCCCTATTACTTATTAAGAAAAATAGTCGTTGTTGAGGTATTACCTTACCATCCTCTGGAATTGCATCATCAGCTGCATTATCAATTTTTTCAATGCTTGTTTCATCTGAAAAATTGAAAGAGATCATAAAAGCTCAGTTAAAATATCAGCAATATGAAATATTTCACAGACAAATATGTGGTTCAGTCTTACACAAGTAGTTTTAAAGCAAGTGGCTTCCTCCGGAGTTTTGTTTAAATGCATGCCAGGGGCAGCAGAGCATCTTTCAAAGTGTGGGCACAAGAAAAATGGCACTTTGGGAGGGGGAGGAGGGGAATGGGCACTCACAAAAACTGAAAACAAGTAAGAATATATACCCATATATTTATTCAGTAATTCCAATAATACTTTAATATTGCTTGAAAAATACTTTGGAGGAGATGGGGGACAGGGGAGGCAGATCATGTATGCATTTATATCAAAAGGCATCACATGCTTCCATGCTCCCATGATAAATGTACATGCAATGTGAGCTGGACAAATATTTTGAAAGTTTCCCATTTTCTAAAGGTCACTTTTGAATGCAAATACTAATAGATGAACAGGTGAGAACACATTTATTTGAACAAGAAATTCTTTCACAATCTCCTATACTTTTGAAAATCTAGGGATATTTCTTGAATCAAAATTACACGAAAGAGATCAAAATGGCAGCATCCCCAATTAAAAATCCTCAGGGGGGGGGGAAGGGGCTGGAGTTGTTTGCAGAGAACATACCAATTTACCATGAATTTCAATAGGAACTGTTGTGTAGACAATACAAGGGGGGGGGGGGCATGGAATGAACCTACTTGAAATTGAATAATTCCTTTTTTTAAAAATAGTGCTTGCTAATAGGTATGTCATTACTGGTTAGCTGTTGTTTTTTTTCTTGTATTCTTGTGTTTATTTAAAAGGCAGAACTTTTCGTTTGAATATTTTAATTTTTGACAAAACAATATTGGATTTCAAATGCACACATGTGGGCATAGAAAATCCTGATTATTTAATCATTGCAATAAAAAATAACATGCTCATCAAAATGTGGGCAAACCCATAACAAGTAACACCCTTGGTTGTCTTGCCTGCATTACACATGTTGCCATGGCAGCATCCTGATTTAGTGAAAATTTTGGATAGAGTACTTAAAGGGTGCTTGCAAATAAGTTCATGGACTTTTATTCCTTGGTAAGGTTCAACTCATTTTTGAACCTGACCTGCACCTTGAAGAGATGTTCCCGTGGTATACATTTGGTGGTTACAGCTTATAGTGATAGAAAGATATTGTGATTACAATGCTTGTTGCAGTTCATGGAACTTGGTTGACAGACCTAATGCCATCTACAAATTTTGATCCGCTATGCAGGCAAGACGAAAATGAAAATAAAATGATCAAACTTGTTCGTAAATTAACACAAAACAACAACGAAAAAACACACACACACACACACAAATCCTTCTCTACATTGAAATGAATCATGGAAACAAACATATTTGCTAATAAATACCCTTCTATTTTCCCAATTTCCGAACCGAACTGAAAATTCGCGAATTTGCGTTGTCGAAACGAATCCTGCCGAATCCGAATTTTGCTGCTTGATTTGGAAGATTCGGAAGATTCCGGAACTCCAGCACCGGGCTCCAGCACTCAGTTGAACATGTTTTTAAACAAAATGGAGTTTGAATAATTTCTGCTATTATCGATAGTTTGTTTTTAAACATGACGGAGTTTAAATAATTTTTATTTCTATCGTCCGTTCATTTTCTAGACATGACGGAGTTTAAATAATTTCTATTTCTATCGTGCGTTCACTTTCTAGACATGACGGAGTTTAAATAATTTTTGCTTCTATCGTATGTTCGTTTTTAAACATAATGGAGTTTGAATAATTTCTAATACTATCGTAAGTTTGTTTTTAAACATGACGGAGTTTAAATAATTTCTATTTCTATCGTGCGTTCATTTTCTAGACATGACGGAGTTTAAACAATTTTTGCTTCTATCGTACGTTCGTTTTTTAAACATAATGGAGTTTGAATAATTTCTCCTACTATCGTAAATTTGTTATTAAACATGACGGAGTTTAAATAATTTCTATTTCTATCGTGCGTTCATTTTCTATACATGACGGAGTTTAAATAATTTTTGCTTCTATCGTACGTTCGTTTTTAAACATAATGGAGTTTGAATAATTTCTACTACTATCGTAAGTTTGTTTTAAAACATGACGAAGTTTAAGTAATTTCTATTTCTATCGTGCGTTCATTTTCTAGACATGACGGAGTTTAAATAATTTTTGCTTCTAACGTACGTTCGTTTTAAAACATTACGGAGTTTAAATAATCAATTTTCGATCGTGCGTTCATTTTCTAGACATGACGGAGTTTATATATTTTTTGCTTCTATCGTACGTTCGTTTTTAAACATAAAGGAGTTTGAATATAATTTCTTCTACTATCGTAAGTTTGCTTTTAAAGATGACGGAGATTGGATAATTTCTGTTTCTAACGTGCGTTCATTTTCTAGACATGACGGCGTTTGAATAATTTTTGCTTCTTGCATACGTTCGTTTTAAAACATTAAGAAGTTTGAATAATTAATTTTTGATCGTGCGTTCATTTTCTAGACGTGACGGAGTTTAATTAATTTTTGCTTCTAACGTACGGTCGTTTTAAAACATTACGGAGTTTAAATAATTTTCGATCGTGCGTTCATTTTCTAGACATGACGGAGTTTAGATAATTTTTGCTTCTATCGTACGTTCGTTTTTAAACATAATGGAGTTCGAATAATTTCTACTACTATCGTAAGTTTGTTTTAAAACATGACGAAGTTTAAGTAATTTCTATTTCTATCGTGCGTTCATTTTCTAGACATGACGGAGTTTAAATAATTTTTGCTTCTAACGTACGTTCGTTTTAAAACATTACGGAGTTTAAATAATCAATTTTCGATCGTGCGTTCATTTTCTAGACATGACGGAGTTTAGATAACTTTTGCTTCTTACCTACGTTCGTTTTAAAACATTACGGAGTTTAAATAATTAATTTTCGATCGTGCGTTCATTTTCTAGACATGACGGAGTTTATATATTTTTTGCTTCTATCGTACGTTCGTTTTTAAACATAAAGGAGTTTGAATATAATTTCTACTACTATCGTAAGTTTGCTTTTAAAGATGACGGAGATTGGATAATTTCTGTTTCTAACGTGCGTTCATTTTCTAGACATGACGGCGTTTGAATAATTTTTGCTTCTTGCATACGTTCGTTTTAAAACATTACGGAGTTTAAATAATTTTCGATCGTGCGTTCATTTTCTAGACATGACGGAGTTTAGATAATTTTTGCTTCTATCGTACGTTCGTTTTTAAACATAATGGAGTTCGAATAATTTCTACTACTATCGTAAGTTTGTTTTTAAAGATGACGGAGTTTGAATAATTTTTTTGTTTCTAACGTGCGTTGATTTTCTAGACATGGCGGAGTTTAAATAATTTTTGCTTCTAACGTACGTTCGTTTTTAAACATTACGGAGTTTAAATAATTAATTTTCGATCGTGCGTTCATTTTTGAGACGTCGGACGGAGTTTGAATAATTTCTATTTCTATCGTGCGTTCATTTTCTAGACATGACGGAGTTTGAACAATTCTTGCTTCTATCGTACGTTCGTTTGTAAACATCATGGAGTTTAAATAATTTCTACTACTATCGTAAGTTTTTTTTTTATCATTCCGGAGTTTATATAATTTCTGTTTCTAACGTGCGTTCATTTTCTAGACATAACGGAGTTTCAAAGATTTTTGCTTCTATCGTACGTTCATTTCTAAACATAATGGAGTTTGAATAATTTCTGCTACTATTATAAGTTTGTTTTTAAAGATACCGGAGTTTGAATAATTTCTATTTGAACAACGAATCAAGATCGCGCATCCCCGCGCTTCGCATGTTAAAGAAGAAAAAGGAAGTTAAAACAAAAAAAACACGCATGTTTCCGACTTTTTATTTCAAACAAATAAAAATAATTCCGAATCCGAATCGAAACGAATTTCGGGAAGACAAACGAATCCGAATCGAATCGAATCCGAGTTTCGGCGATTCGTTGCAACACTACTATATATCTTAAAAAAAGAAATCCCATTGTCTTCCTTTTGTGATGCATACTCACACCAAGTTTACATGTAATATTAATCTCTCTAATAGTTCTGGAGATATTTTGATAACAAAGCTAACATCTTACACATTGTGACCCTGACCTTTGACCTAGGCCTACATATTTCACAGTCTAATCAAATGGTTCTTGTTATACCACATTAACTCACCTGAAATCGGACATTTTGGAATTGACCTCTGCGACCTATGACCAACTCCCCAAAGTTTAATGATATCTCCTATAAGATCACCAAGTTTAAAGTCTACGCTTTCAGCATTTCTCAAGATATCACACTAAGAAGGTCAACACCTTGAATTTCAGAAATTATTTATTCAACATTGGACTAATATGTAGTCTCTAATCAAATTATATTAGCGACATGTATCTATGGTGATATGGGGTCAAGTTTGAAGTTCATACCTAAAACAGTTCTTGAGATATTGTGTTAAGGAAAAAGTGAGATGGACAAAGGGACGGACAGACAACCTGAAAACATAATTACTCTGGGACAACCTCGGGTGGGCAGAGGCGTAATTACATTGCATCACCTTTTGGATTTGAGCGATAAAATAGAAGACATTTGATTTAAGACATTTATCATACATATAACGATGATAGTTATTGCAGCACAACATCATCAAGTTACTAGAAGCAAAAGCAATAGAGTTGATTTAAATACTTACTGTACTTTGATTTCATCCATCAATGCTGTTAGAAGTTTAGAAGCTTGAAGTTGATTTGTCAAACGCTTTTTTAGGTTATCGCGAAAATGAAAATGGGACGGACAGAAGGGCAGATGAACAACCCGAAAACAATGGCTCCAGCTCCACCTTCAGTGGGCAAAGGCATGAAAAACAGTCAAAACAGGATAGGTCTTATATGCAAAGGTAAATGTACAACAGGTATTGTAAAATCAGTAATTGGCATCCATACCCTGATCCAAATATTGCTAACAAAATGAAAAATTGAACGAAAACTCTTATAAAAATAAAATCAATAAAACTTCAAATAAAAAATAAGGTAAAACTGAACAGAATGAATAAAAACTCATAAGCACATAATTATGATAGGGGAAGTGAAATGGATAAAAATCAAAATAAACCACGAACTGGCATAATAACATGAACACATTGCTTTTAAAAAGGGGGCGCAGCAATGACATTGCTCCCATATAACAGAAATGAATTAACTCTGGCAAACATAACAAAAATGATATTAGCAAAAGGAATGTTGAATGATAAAATATGATAAGGTTAGCATGAACATTATCATTGCAAAAAACAAAAACAGAACAAGAATAATTGGTTTTGTTTCCTGCACTGCAGTCTTTCAAATGCTAGTTAAATATAGGCCTGTATTTTAATTTTTTTTTATATATAGAAATTTATATTGCCATTGTATAGACCAGATAAAATTAATAAAAATAAACAGTCAAGCCCCTTTTTAAAAAAATTAACTAAGCCTGAGCATAACTCTTCCTGGATAAACTGCTGTACCAAATTCACAGTAATATAATTTAGGTCTACAATTTGATCTCAAACTTAAGACCACGGCCGTAAATATCGGCTTTATTCCTTTTCATGTTTAAAATCACAAGCTGTTAATATGGAAACATTTCGTTCATCAAAAATATGTTTCCAACTTCCAAGTAACAAAAATATGTTTCCAACTTCCAAGTAACCTTGCAAGGTTTTTCATCTACGACATTTGCCAGTTCGTCAGGCCGCTCCGGCCATCGCCGCCGGAGCTGGGGGCCGCGCTAGGCTAGGGAGCGACGCGATGAAAACTGAATGAAAACCACCTAGCAGTTAAGTTGCAGTTTGGGAACGACTGCGGTGTTAAATTCTAACCACTTAACTATATAAAGAACGAATACATGCTTCTCAACAAATTATATCAATAACAGATTGCTAGAATGGCAAGAATGTGATAAAAAATAAAAATATAACGAGGCATACCGAGCAAAGCACGACGTCTTGATCAGCAGTAGCATAGATCTGTTAGCTTCCGATAAATTCTTCAGGGATTTAGAATGAAGAGAAGCGGGAATGAAATTTGAATTAACTTCGCAGAAACACTAAAAAACCGACAAAAAGTATGCTTAAAAATATCATTTTAATTTTGAAAAATAGTGAAGAAGAGTTACATGAAATATTTTGTTACAATAGGAGAATGAAATTATAAATAATTTTCATCTTAGCACGGAAAGCGTACACACCAGCACTCCATAATGATTTGGTTCAACAATGCATGTGCATTTCTGAACCACACGCGAATCGCCCCATTGTATAGTTGAACCAATAGACAACGCGTACAAATTTGGTTCAACAATGCGCTCTCCCTGGTTCAACAATGCATGTTAAATCTCTCTCTCTCTCTCTCTCTCCCTCCCTCTCTCTCTCTCTTCCTAATGCTCTCTATTTTATTAACATTATAGAGTACCCCTCTCTCTTTCTCTCTCTCTCTCGCTCTTCCTCACTATCTCTGTTTTTTTTTCTCTCTCCATCCTCTCCCTTTTCCTTGATCTGCCCTCCTTAATTCTTTCTGATAACTTCCATGTCTTTAATTCTTTTTCAACTTCTCTCCGTCATTCTCTTTCTCGAGTTGAAACCCGAGTTACTTGCAGTTTTATAACATAATTCAAACATTTTTTTAAAAATAAGTTACATTTGATGGTCAATAATCTAATGCAAAAGTTTCCCCGTGTTGAATGATTTCATGATCATAACCATGTTTTATGATAAGGTCAGGTTCAATACATAATCAAACGAATGCACTGCTGAACAAACTGTCTGTGTATATATCAAATGAATTTGAATGTCTAAATCAGTGTATCGCGAATGGAATTAAACACACTACAGATCGAGACTCCGGCGCTATCCCTTCTGCAAGATGAAGA
>JAPZVO010001324.1:0-18997 GCA_029962745.1 Echinometra lucunter | reverse complement strand
CACAGAAAACTTTCTGGGTCAAATGACTCGCTTATGTGGGTAATAATTTTGTCCGTGTGGTGACCCTCTAGAGAAAATATGTAGGTCAATTGACACACATTAGGAGAGTCAATTTACTCACTTCAATAGATTATCTGGGTCAAATGACACATGTACATAAGTCATTTAACACACATTGAACAATGAGGTGAGTCAGTGGTAATTGATTGACCCATTTTAGCGTGTCAAATTACCTACTGGAAGGACAGTTACCTATGTAGACGAGTCAATTTACCTGCCTATGTAGGTCAAATAACTCACCTAGGTGAGTAATCATTTTGTCCGTGTGGTGACCCTATTAACAGGATTCTGGTGAGTCAATGACTCATTAATAGGATTCAGGTGAGTCAAATGACACATCACAGGTGAGTTAAATGGCTCAAATTGATGAGTCCAAATGATACACGTTTCACACATGAAATTAACATTAGATCATTTTATTCAACATTACAACATTTTAAAACAGTTCAAATTACAAAGAATGTCATACAATTTTAACAGTAAACATCTGCTCTATTAGCAAAGTCAAGCTTATGAGGTACAGAATAGCCCAGGTGTGGGGTAAGTCCGAAAGCATGCAGCCAAACTTTGCATCCTTTTAATGATTTTAAGCTACTGCAGGCCACAATTTAGCTTCATGGGCCAGATCTGGCCCATGGGCTGGATATTGTCCACCCCTGGTATAGCGTGAGGTTATACAACTGTAATGACCAAAGTCATGTCCATAAACTGTACAAAGTTATTTGAACTTTCTGGTACGGTTGCCATGGTAACTATGACAGGATTCAGATTGAGAGCAGATATTACCAAAATGAACCTGCCCAAATCCAATCCTTTGAGTGTTATGTTGATGATTTGTCATATCTCGAGAAAAGTGTTATAAAATTCACTCCTGTCATTAGGTACAATACATTTAAAAGATGCAGAAACTCCTATAGACAAAACCTTGATGAACTTCATTTTTATACAGCACCACTGGTAACATAAAATATTGCCCATGGAGATTAACATAATTGAAAAAATATATACACATGATAATGTATTCAATATTAATATATTCAGTATTGCAAAATGAAGAAAATTAATATTTGAATTTGAAATTGAGGTGCAGTGTAACTTTCGAATTGTTTTGGTTAGACACTTACACACCCCCAAAATGTGCACTTTGATAATGCACACTTAAAAGTATCCTTAAATTATATAATCATATTCTCTCAATATTTCAAGTGAACAACTTTTTTTTTTTAATTTATTAAGCCCATTGCCTAGGGAGGGGGGGCACTCCTCATTAACCATGCATGAGAATGTTCCAGAATTTTCAGGAAATCCTGCAAATTTGCTGGCCAAATTTACGCATTTATTTCCAGCCCATTTTAGGGTAATTTTGTCAGGTTCACGTTAATTTTCTGGAATTTTTGACCAAGTTCCTGCAAATTTTATATTTTTCATTCTCAAACCTGATTAACAAGGGGGTACACTGCAAAAACTGTGACCCATCTGATTCAATATGTGTCCAATCTATACAGTGTTAATTTACATCCTCTTGTGTTTAATTATAATAACACCATACACCACAGTGTTCATTTAACTTTGCTGGTGTTAATGTAACACCTTCAAAAATTTCACTGCTGGTGTTAAACCGCAAATTTGACACTTTCCCAGATATTAAGGGTTCACAAAAATAACCCCCCCCCAAAAAAAAAAAAAAAAAAAAAAAAAAAAATCTGAAAACTGAGTTATTTTGAGAAGAGACGACGTTCATGCGATGGCCAAAATTATAAGCTTCTAGTTTTCACTTTTTTTTTTTCAAATCATAAATATAATTATGGAATTATGCAACTAAATGTTTTTGATTTTTAGGGGGACTTATTCTGACACTGCTAGTCTTAATTTAACACTTTCCCGGATTCAATAGGGGTTCATTCCCATGGGCTGTTAGATTACACCAGACTTGGGTGTTAACAATAATTGGTGTAACCATGGTAATATTGTGATTGTAACAGCAAGTTATTCAAAACATTAAATCACTTTGATCTAAAAGCAGTCCTGCTAAGTGAAGTGTACTATTTTTAAAATAACAGCTTTTGCAGTGACACCCGGTGGTGTTAACTTGGTTACCATAATACCTAAAGTAACACCAGAAACCATAACACCACTTCAGTGTTTTTTGCAATGTATCATGTGCAATTATGGACTTCTGAAAAACACCCTAAACATGTACTTGTGTAGAACATACAATGCACCCTAAACACATAAAATGAACTTAACACTTAAGTGGATAAGGTACTTTTCACTCACATTAGTGGATAAGGGGGGTCCACTTGGACCCAGGCTCAGAAACCACTTTTTGGTAGGAATTTTTGACCGAAACTCGCACACTGATGAAGCCTTTCAACACAACCACAAAACGGGAAAAAAATCGTAAATTGGTTTCACTGATTCAAAATGGTGGCCAAATATCCAATTTTCATGTTGTGACCAAAAATTCCTACCAAATATTTTAAAATCACTTTCCCGAAGGAGTTTTGCAATAAAATTTGAACAAAAAAAAAATACATTACAAATTACAAAGAACAATTACATTATGGTTCAAGGAGCAAACCAAACTTTAAATAGCGCCACCAAAATGCTAATTTATGCTTATTTGCATAAGAACCGCATGGCTGATTTGAATTTTTTTTGGCATAAAAACATGCGTAACTGGTATTTGGGCAGTTACCTACAATTTTGGCCAAAAATATATTTTTTTCTACATGAGAGGCGAAAAACAAAATCCAGGGTCCAAGTGGACTCCCATTATCCACTAAAGTGTTAATTTGCCACCCAAAAACTAGTCATGTCATTTTTCACACCCCTAAGCATGTAATCAACATTTCTACACCACTACACAAGTAATTTAGTAAGAAACAATATTGTAATGTAAGTCTATACACTGTAGGCTTATTTACTCTAGACACAACTGCAAAAGTGCAGTTCCTGCGGATACTTCTAGAACCATTGGAAATGTCCTCTTTTCCTTTCCGCCGGTCTAATGTGTGGCAAGATTACATTTTTAATGGTTGTTCAAAGTTGAAAACTTCAAATTCTTTTTCAACTTCACATTCTGCAACAGAATACAAGTCTATACTTCTAGAACCATTGAAAATGTCCTCTTTTCCTTTCTGTCTGTCTTACATGTCGCAAGCCCTTGTCTTGAAGCTTATCAACAGAAAGGAAAAGATCACATTTTCAATGGTTGCTCAAAGTGCAAAACACAATAGGTGCACTGTTTGCAGTCAGGATGACAATTGTTATGAATTTTGAAACAGGCCCAAGATGGGCAATGCCAGCAAATACAAAAATGTAGATGACATCTCCAAAGATATATGTATCCTGTACATCATCATCAAAGGACAGTACTACACATCTAATTATCACTTCCAGGACTGTGTTAACAAACCCTTCAAACACATCATTTGCCAGATCAGATGGACAGCTCTAAATGCAGTGGAAGAACTGTAAACCATAGTGTGCAGTGTGATTTCAACCCACCCTTTTTATAAAAACACCCTTTTAACCAAAAGCAAAACCCACTCTTTTGTAGTAGTGTTGTCAGTCTATTCTAATAACATGCACTGTTATCCCACAAAGTTACACATAATTTTACAGACACCAGGAATACAAAAAGGTGAAAACTACTGAGGGCTACAATGTATGCCAAACACAGGGACTCAACTTGGTAAAAGGTACAAAAACAAAGACACACAATTTTTTGAAATCTTGTAATTGTTACCACCATCAAAACTGTTTATATGAACACACTTTATAACAGAAAAGCCACTAACCCACCCTTTTACCCATTTTTGGAACTTTTGAAACCCACCCTTTCTAAAGCGTGGGTTGCATACTGTGTAAACTGTTTAGTCTTCAACTCTTCATGACATTTCTCAATTAGTCACCATCGAGATGAACAATTAAAACACATTTAAAACACACTAGATCAGTGTAAAAAGGCTAATTCATATGTGACAGCTTTAAATTTGACCTCAGCACTGATTCATTTATCCTCTTACAACACAATGGCCAGAGCCAGATGCAAGTTACTTGACAACATTACCATAAGGCTTAAAGTGTAACAACCCTGAAAACTACGTACATGCAAACATTCAAGCCAAGCCTTCAAGGAGGCGGTTACCGCATTGAAATCTATCTTTGACTTGATTGATTTACGATTTCACACTTTTTCCGATATTTGATTTACCCATGTTAATTTTCATTGGAAAGATCTTGGTCTGGCTGCTATGGTAACCAGTCTAGGTCTCTGATTTGCTACACACAGGAATGGATGTACATGTAACTCAAAAACAAATGGGCCCACAATCATGCACTTTGGCACAAATATCAACACTTTTTGGAGTATTATGAAACCATAAAGCCAGATTTTTAAAATATGTCTTTAAATTTGAATTACAGCACAAATACCTGATTGGTCTGCCCCTGCTTTCCATGGCAACTGCAAATTTTGACTCTTTGGTTTTGTAGTCCGTTAAATGTTGAATATACTGTATGTGCCAAAGTGCAATAGTCATAGAACCATCTGTCTTTTAGTTACATCACTTCCCATGTTCAGCCAATAAGAGGCCTACCTGGTTATATAACAACCAGTGACAAAGTACTTACATATTTTCAGACTTGGACAAATAGCTGAAAAGTGAATCATTCTTCAGGAACAGTGTGAACTCTTAGCTCAAAGATGGACCTCATAACGTGGTAACCCGTCCCTAAACAAACTATGTAATGTACGCCTTCAACTCAGTGTTGACACAGATGAGGTGCAAGACTTTTTGGGGGTGCATTAATTTCAGGATTATCTTCTGGATAAAAGAGATTGGCCCAACCAACTTCGGGTGGTTTACAACACAGTGGTTGGCCATAAGTCACCACTGCAACAAACCATTTCCCTTTGGTAAGCTCTTCTTTTCAATTTTCATTCTAAAATGTGCATATAAAAAAGACAAGTTAACTGTGGCTTTTAAATGTTGATGTCACCATTGATGCATCTGGCTCTCGCTATTTTAAGACAATCCGGAACAATTTATTTCACAACCATTAACCTAAGTCTAAGGTCTAAAAATTGTTAAAAGCCTGTGAAGTACTTGCAAATATTCAAGGCTAAATGTCTAAAACACAACTGAAAATAAACCTGCTTGTACTTAAGCCTTCAACTTGGAGTTGACATTGTACAGTAGGTGCAGGACTTTTTTGGGTACTGCATTACTGTCTTCCAAATTTAGGATGATCTTCTGGATGAAAGTGAAACTTTGTGTGGTAAGAAAAGTTGAACACGTAGTGGGTGGCCATAAGAAGGCACATGGCTTGCATGAAGTCACCAGTTGAACAAACCGTTTCCCCTTCTGCTACCACTGCATATTCCTTGACAGACTCTGTCAGAATGTCTTTCATGGAGCCCTCATACTGTATGTGGATATGGGCTGGAATGCATTCTGTATCAACCTATTTGAAGAGAAAACAAAAAAAGATTCCTGCAATTTTAGAGCATCATGTTCATCCACACAACCGAAGTAAAAGTGATGCATACCAGAACTTCACTAACCTTTGAAAAAGACCAACTTCCAAAATTGTTACTATAAATTAATCCCATAGTTCAATACCCTTCTTAACAAGAACCTCTGCCAATTTTGAGCAATCAGGGGCAGATTTAGAGGGGGGTGCACCCTCTAACTTTTGCAGAGCAGCGCATCTGATTTCGTGTGAGCGTCCAGGCACTGCCATTTTTCTCTTGAAAATTGTGTATAGAAATGGCTGCAAGCCGATGACTTTGATGTATAAATATTTTAAAGGGGCACGCAGAGATCCTGCAATACCTAATATTAGGTTTAACTGACCCCTGGTTGTTTTAGACATTTTTTGGAAGACCTTGCCTATAGTAACTTAAACCTGTAATGACTCACTTTAAAACAACCTTTTACTGACATGAGAGACAAAATTTGATTTTTGTGATCCGGATCACAAAAATTCCACTGTTCAAATGAATGCAAACCTGAAGCAGGAATATCATGGTTTATCGGCTTCTCAAGTGCGACTTAAACACCATACTCCATCTAAACCATGATAAATTGTATCTTTTTAATGTTTATGCGATTAATGAATGATAGAAATCAGTGACCTAATTTGTGAGAAATATCTCTGCCTGCCACTTTAAGAAATCTCTAAGAACCCCCGCTTTGCTTGTCGATTTTCGCCAAATGGCGCCCCTCTATTGAAAATTCCTGGATCCGCCCCTGGAAATAGGGATGACATGTGTAAATTGAAATGGATAATTTACTGCCATTAAAAAGACTGTTATGGTCAATGCGGTGTGACCCAAAAAACATTGTGCATTATGAAAGGACAAAAATTTATTTTACCATCACTGAAAACTGCATTGAAATTGGTTCATGCCATGCATTTTTACATTATGGGATTTACATGTACACAGTAACTGTTAAGGCCTTTTAAAACTCACAATCACAGCGTTTGCAGCTATCCTTGCTTAGTTTGCAACAAACATGATCGTAAGTTACATAAACAAAGCAACCGTTACACTTTAAGGATGTATTGTTTTAGCAACTCATAACAGTAGAATAAAGATTTAAAATGTGATGAAATTGAGAGATTTCTATTTTCAGAATGAATTTGTGTCATTTGGATTGAAAAAATGAAATGAATTATGAACTGCATGTTTAGAAAGCTACTCCAGGAAGTTTCATGCAGTATAAGTCTACAGAAGGTGTTCAGCATATTAGACAAATAAACAAGTTTGATTGGGTAAACAACATTGTATGTATTCATGAGATTATGAATAGAGCTTAGTAACTGCACATTGTTATCAAACTTACCTGGCTCTTTGGGCAAAATGCCAGCTCCAACTTCTCATGAAGCAATGGAAAAATTAGAAGAAGTGCACCCATGTCTGCAGTACCTGGAATGGACATTTTAAAAGGCTTTCTATTGTGTTTATGCTTCTTAAAATGTTCATAATTATAATGATCAGTTACATGTACATGGGAGAATGGTATTATAAAGACAAACACTTTACACCATCATAATTAGACAGTATCTAGGACCTCTTTGTTGACTCCCAATTAATTATACAACTAGACTAGTCTTCATAATAAGAAAGGATAATATAACTTTGAGCCCTGCTGGGCAACAACTTTGTTTGTCCTGGTCCAACCTGTAATAAACCATATGTAATCAGGCTTAACAATAATCACCCTGGACTGGCCCGAACCCTTGGAGATATATTTTCAAACCCAGAAATATGGCTAGTCAGGGACTGGATCAAGTTTGCATGAATATGCAATAGCACTTTCTTAACTTTGGAATATTAAAATAAACTTAAGCAATTTATACAATCGCCACATGTAGTGGATGACACACTCCATAATTATTTGGCAAATTGTTGAAAAGTTAAGATCAGGGCTCCAAATTACTCTTGAGGCCACCAAGGCCATAACCTTGGTGCTCATGGTGTTGGCACTGATGCCCACTTCTTCCAGCATTCTTTATCACTGGATGGCCTTGGTGCCTTTGCCTAGAATTGGGTGCTCCTCACAATTTTTAATTCGAGCCCTGGTTAAGACCCAACATACCCCTGAATCATTGAAAAAAAAACAGCACTTACGTTTCTTTCCCTCAGCACTTCTGGCCTGCCCAACAGCAGAAAACACCATGTCTCGTGCTGGACTTTTCTTTGCACAATCTAATATGCCTGCCCCATACTTGTTCATACCATTGTTAAGGCTTTTGTCAAGTTGTCATCTGTTAGGCGGCGAAAATCTGCTATTATCTGTATGAATTATAAAATGATTTCTTTAATTGGACCAAGGTTTACCAAGGTTGGAAAATGTTGGGAGTCACTCTCAACCAGGGTCTATGCACCTTCATGAAAATAAAATTACATGAGTTTTCATGACCAATTTTGACAAAAATCCATGAACTAATCAGTGAAATTTAATGGATGGGTCAATCCACATCAAATCAATCAATGGGTGCCACCCAATTCAATTCAATTCAATTTTTTTTCAAAACTCACACCAAATGTTCCTCCATGTGTCTGACGGAAAATTCTGAAATATGTTGCCCCAAGGTCATACGATTGCATAAATTAAAAGAACATCGGTTACTCACGTTACGGTTACTCATGTTACATTTTGTCCGACAACATATTTTCTGGGTTATCTTCACATAAATAGATTTTGATTGGAAAAGCAATACATTTATCATTGCAGTATTATATGCTTTACACTAAAGTATTTCATGGGAAAAAATGGAGAAAAAATGATAATTTTTCATAAAACTTAAATTTATTCACAACATGTGGGGCCTAGTCCCACATGTGGCATATTGCGTGTGGTTGCCGATTCTCCTAGAAGGCAGCGTTACAGAAGCAAAATTTGGGGTAGAAATGATGACCCCATTGTTTCTTCATAAATCATAGCCAATCAAACCAATAAAATGTAACATGAGTTGAGATAAAGCCAATTTATGTAGTGCTTGGTTTGTCCACCAACCTGTGGAATTGCCCATACATGTAAGGAACAAATATGCAATTTTATTGCCAATATACTGGGTGCTTCACCTGACATACAGGGTGGAAACCCAGGGGGGGCCCCAGGCCACTTGGAACAAACGTGTTGTCATCAGCGATCACAAATCCTAAGGAAAGGGTTCCTATATTTTGCAAATCGTCATGGACCGCGATAAGCAATTTCACTCTGTTTTGACAAAAAAAGGTATACTTTTTAGAAGCACAAGTCAGCGTTTAGGGTATAATTTTTAAGGAACATTTATAGGAAGTCCCTCCCAGAGGTCCATTTTTAGGATAAATAGGTACACTTCTAACTTGTGGGCTTTTTATGTGAATTCATGTTTTTGTGACAGGTCAGTGAAAAGGGTACCTTTTTTATGATAAGTCGGTGAAAAGGGTATCATTTTAACATGCAGGTCAGTGAATAGGGTTGAGATTTTGGCATGCCCCAGGTCAGTGTTTAGGGTATGAAATTTGAGGGCATGATTGCTGATGACAACACATGCCATCAGCAATCAATAATTACATCAGAAATCCAAAAATTATCTTCTGAACCCGGAAGTAGCGGTACCAGGAATTACTAAATTGACCTCGCGAACCCGGAAGTAGATGTACCAGGAGCCGGAAGTCACTGATTGCTAGTTGGTGGCAGGTATTATTCTTTTTTCTTGAAGGACAAACTTCGCCGTCCATACATAGAGTATACGACCCTGACTATGAGTTCAGGTCAGTGCGCGGCTTGTTTGTCGCGCTGGTGCATTCAATCATGACGGCTATGCAATTCACCTGAACTCCTATTCTCGTATGCAACACGGCGGCTTCCATGTTCAGTGATGTCACAAAGAAATTAGCATTAGTGCGGTGAACCTGTATTGCATCCTCAAACAAAAGAACTGCCTCTGGCTCTAAATAGTGTAGTGAAACAGGCCATTAGAGCCAGAGTTCTCAGGCTACCGATTGCAAGTATTTTTGCCATAACTGTTACGCTTACTTATTGCTTTTTTTTCAGTACAGTGCACTCTCGTTATAAAGAAGTCCTTGGGACCCACAAAATTGTTTCTTTATAATGAAATTTCTTTATATCAGGGTCGCAAAAACAATAGAATACAAAGGAAATCCAAGATATGGGACCAGAGATTTTACTTCTTTATAATGAAATTTTGTTATATCAGTGTTCTTTATAACGAGAGTGCACTGTATTTTTTCATGGAAAATTTGACTTTAATACACACTTTCCTTTTTAAAAAATTCATGCCCCCGAGGCGTTTAATAGAGTAAATACGGTATAGGCCCCCTACTTTTACACAAACCTGCGCCACAGGCTCCTCCACCCCTGACAGTGACCCCGGGGGGGGGGGGGGGCACTCCCATTGCGGGTACGCATCACGTGCCCCGGGAATGACCCCCTTTTTTAAACCGGCTTCTCCTCAATGACCCCGTTTTTATTTTGCTGATAATTTTGATACCCCAATGACCCCCTATTTTTTATCTCCCAGAACCTTAATGACCCCCTATTTTTTTCTTAATTTTAGCTCCAAATGAACCTCCATTTTGTTCAAAATCACCCATTTTCACTCCTCACTTCGCTCGAAGCTCATTCACGGTATTTTTTTGAACACTGATTGAAACTTAATTATCATTTTAAACAATCTTGTACTCGGTGACCCTCATTTTTCAGTAGGGTACCCCAATGGCGCCCGTTTTAACTTTCATACCCGAATGACCCCCTATTTATTTTAGTCGTATCCTGAATGACCCCCTATTTTTGCTGTAGTACATACTACCTACTTTGAACATCGCCGGGGCACACCCCGTCACTTTGAATAGGGAGTGCCCCCCCCCCCCCCCCGGGACAATGACATCACTTCACTCATATTGCAATTATTCAATAAATTTAAATTTCACATGAAACTTTGCAGTCATGTAGCCAGATAAATTACCAACAAAATGAGACATAAACCAGGTCCATACAATACTACACTCAGGCCTATACTTCCAAAGCAATAAATATGTGACAAAAAAAATTCAAATGTAATGCCTCCACCCTTTTTCTATACCCCAATTCATGCCGCATGACCCTAAATTTACGCTGAATACTACTACAAGAATCTTTGCGAGAATGGATTCACAGATTTCTCGCCGAAATTGTAACCCTGATATTGGTAAGACAGTAAGTTCCGCAGCATTTCTGTAAAACTTTCTGGCAAAACTAAAATATTTTTCAGACCAACCGCCCCTAGCCTAGCCTACTTTTAAGAAAGCATGTAGGCCTATGCCTAACCGGAACCAAGCAATTATTTTTGTTCAGCGTACTAACTACAGTAGGCCTACCGTAATTTTTGTGCTTGACAAACACGACAAACCCAAACTTTACTCACATTCTCGAGCTTCTTTATTCCAATTTACAGTTAACGTAGGGCGTAATTATACTGCGCAACGAATCAACTTTTGTAGTGACGTAAAAAGTGTCTCTACTTACGCGTCGCATATTTTTTTCGTACCGCCCTTTAAACGTGCGCGTACTAACCATGTAACCTGCAATTATGCGAATGTCGTGCGTGTATTCTAGTTGCAGAAGTTATAACGTGCTTTGACGTAACTATCAAAATTGATTTGTTTCGCAGCATGGACTGACAAGGCCTAGGCCACCCATACCAAAGAGTTACTAAGCGAGCCCATACAAGTAAGGGGTGTATAGTGCAATAGATGCTATACTACTACCCCTTACAGCTGTCTGCTATCTTTTCCTGGAGATTTTTAAAATTTGATGATAGAGGGCGCTCTTCTATGGAAGTTACGTGCTAAGGCAGGAGACATGGTTCCAAAAATCCGGCACCTATTATTTTTATAATATTTTTAATTCAAAAACTAAACTGCCAAATTCATGTCTGGCCTGTAATAAATCATGAGGACTAATTACTGTACACGCTGAATATTTCGCGGTGGTTTTATTTTCGCGAATTTCGTGACTTACTGAACGCGAAAATTTTCACTTCGTGATATTTCTGTACAAAGTGAATGTAAACACAATAAAATCGCGGAAATATACACTCGCAAATTCCCCGTCTTGAAGCAAAATCGCGAAAATATATGGCGTATACAGTAGACTACTCATCAAAGTTGAAATTATTGTATTCAGAAATGCAATTTTGGCCAGGTATAAGAATCGCACACAGAGTCAAGGCACGACTCTCGTGAGTGCCCTAGCATAGCCCGGCCCCGTACGTAACTCAACAGTCGAGTGTTGTCACTTTTGTTTGGATTGACAGCACACATGTCAATTATGGGTAGATCTAAGTTACTATCAACGTTAATCCTTGGTTTTGGGGGCCCCAAGGTTGCTAACTTCAGCGTGTGCGGTTTATTCCGTCAACGTGTCTTCTGACGGAATAAACCGCACACGCTGAGGTTAGCAAGATATAATAATTTAGGCCCCTAAAACCCAGAATTACCAATTAATCTGTGTTTTTAGCGTCGCCATGGTCGTTTACGTAGCTCCGGCGGCTCCGTCCTCGTTATGTGTGCACACCATGCGCGCACTGTCTGCAAATAGTACGCTAATTAGTATTGCATAACTGTAATAAGCAAACCGTGTTCGTGCACTGCATGTGCTGTTTTTTCGACTAATTGCACCATTCACCTGCTGCAGTTTGCACAATATGTTGGTGATTTGATGTCTATGGATATACGGTTTCTTATTTAATTCACTTACTTCTGATATTTCGCCATATTTTCACATCATTTAGAACATAAAAACTCATTCATGCATTTAGCTTACCTTTCAATCCGCCGCCGCTGGTTTTCGAATTTCTCAGCCTTTCTGGTCAGCTCAGACGACTTGCATTGGCGCGGCGCGCGTGCCATCCCATAATAAGCTGCTACTCAACCAATCAGAATTTTTCGTGATCACGATCGCGATCGCGATCGCGATCTTGACTCATTTGGACAAGTTTCAAAATAGGTCAGCATATTAGGAACCTCCGATGCCAGGTCATCTGACTCGCGTAAATTCAATTACTCACCACATGTGGGTCAGTGCGAGTAGGTATCTAACAAGTGACACACCATATGTGAGTCACTACTGTACAGTGATGATATATTGACCCGGTGTGGTGAGTATTCTGTAATTACCTACTGCAAACGAGTCGCCTGACCCAGTTGTGACCCAGAAAAGTTTTCTGTGCGGGTAGGGGGGAGGGGGTACTTGAATTTGGTTCCGACTGGGGTGTGCCTGAAGCCTGCATATCCGTACCCATTTTTAGGGTCATTTTGGGTTTTTTTTATAAAAAAAGGGCACCCATTATTTTGCATTTTGATCCTCGAATGTGTAGGCCTACTCTAAAGAATAGTATTACTTAAAAATTGAGGGGCATGTTTAGGGATTTGCCGACTCTCACATGTGTGCTCTAAACAACAGAATTGCTGATTTTTAAAAAGTGAGGGGCATGTTTAGGGATTTTCCGACTCAAAACTATACCCTATGTTCAGGGATTTCTTCCAAAAAAGCGATCCATCTCGGCGGCACACCCCTGTATACCATATCAGGTACGTGCCCCCCCCCCCCCCCCCCCCCCCGGGGGCAGTTCATTTCCTTGATATTGGGTGTCAATTGGTTGGTTTTGTCTGCATTCGTAGTATTAAGTAATTCTTTTAAAAAGATTTCAATAGCTTTCTTTCCCTCTCACACTCTGTCATTCAACTTAAACTCTTCACTTTTTCCCTTTCTCTCTCTTTCTTTACATCTATCACTACGTCTACACTGTCTTCAGATCATCCTTTTTCTCTCTCGCATTCTGCCAATTTCCGATTTTCTGGACGTAACACTTGCACTAAATGTCCCTTTCCCCCAATCCTAAATATGTGTTGAAAGACACACCCCTCTCCATAAAGCATTCTTGAAGTACAAACTTTTAAACTAGCATTTTTTAAAATATACATTATATGAAAGAACCATTTATTCTCGTGAAATTCATAAATGCCAAATCTAATTCAATGCCTCTAATCAAATGCATGTTCTATTAACCACCCTACCCCCAAAAAATAAAGGGGAAGGGAAAATCTTCAACCTTTGCACTAGGGCAGAAATCCAAAGGGGAAGAGGCGCATGTCCTCACAATCGTGTACCCATAATTTGGGAGATGGAGGCATTTTATCAAATGTAGCTCCCTCTCCCGCCCATTTTTTTTTTTTTTTTTTTTTTTGGGGGGGGGGGTTGATTTTTAATATTCTTTTCCTACTTTTCAGTGTAAGTTTCAGATACAAGGAGACACCTGTTGGAATTTCTTATGCTTCCTCCTCACCTTTCAAGACAGATTTCTATCCATGAGTGCAGCACCTAGTTTTGGCAATGTTTATGAAAATTTTTATCATCAGCTTGGATACTCACGATACTGCTCACATACTGACCAGTAGCAACTAATAATAAACTGCTACTTTCTAAGTCAATTACTGAGGATAAATGATCCGATCGTATTAGTGTTCATAGCACTTGAATACACCATATCGGCTAGCTTCCACCTCAAAGGGGAAGTTCATCTCCATTTATTTTAGAATAAATTTTAAAAGATGAATGATGAGTAGCAATTCAGTGAAAGTTGACCAACACCCTATTACAGCAAGAAAGTCCTAATTCATTTTCAAGTATACTGCTTGGATTTCAATCATACTTAAAATACTTGATTTTTCTGTTCATGCCATCATGATCATCCAAGCAAGAAATTTTTCACTTGACCAAGGGCAAAAAATGAGATGAGTACATGGCCGTACACAGAAATTTTCCGGATGAAGATACATGACATGTAAAAAAAAATTGAAAAACTTGACATCGAGAGCGGAGCAACCGATCTGGTCATGAGGTTACTTTAGTATAAATTGAAATTGAAGGATTTGGTAGATTTTGAGAAAATTTTCAGTAAAAATATGTCAGTTTTCAAAATTTCTTTTTTCGAAATCCCCCACCTTCCCCCTGCTACGTTTGGCCATGGAAGAGTATAAAATAACTTCTAATACTTTAAAATAATATGCAACAAAATTATTGCATTTGGTAACATAATTTCTGTAACTATGAATTACATTGTTACGTCATGGCAAATTAAGATTTTCATAGCAAAAGAAAAAAAAAATGAATGCGTTCTACACGTACTAAAAGTCATTTCAGGTAACTTCTTAGTTTCATAAGAGACCTTAATTTCTTTTCAATGTAGTGGTCCACATTTGCAAGTATCAACCAATCTACCACGAAAGCTTTATATTGCTTTAAGCAACAGTAAGAGACTTGTACAGTTTTAGATCCCAATACATTTCTGTTTAGGATATAGAAGGAAAAGAATTAACACAACTTTTCTTTTATTTTCTTTGTTTGGTAAAGGCGTCTTCCTGATGCTTTAAGAGTAAAACCATTAATATTTCACTTCTTCTTTGGAATATTGTTGTAAATTTGATAACATGATAGTTTTACATAAATATTGTCATTTTAGAAATTAGCTAATTTCTCTTCAAATTTTTATAGAATGTAGTGCAAATGCTTAAACATAAGCAGTAAGTTTTGAACATTACATAATAACACTCAGCTCAATGCCCCTACCCTTTTTTGAAATATTTCATGGCTTGATGCCAAAAGTTTGAGAATGTAATTGACTCGCCCAATGTAAAATTTTAAAGTGCAATGAATCCAAATCAGATTCAGCCGATTCTGAGATTTCGTCTGCACAAAAATGGTGGGTTGAAGAAATAAAAATAAACGAGAATAGAATTCGTCATAGACTCGTGACGAATTAGGTGGTCTGTCGGCATCTTTTAGGTTTCGACGTGGATCGTGATAAATTCGTTGATAAGACTTTTGATAAAATTTTTACGTCTCGATAGGAGACTAACGTCAAAGAAATTGGATGATTTGATATCGCAGGATACTTAAAACGTGATCCAAAGCTTTAATTCACCTTAACGAATCAGATTTTCTATAGGGTTGTACATAAACTACTGTGCACTGCATTGCAATTGTCATAACGGGCGAAAATCAGCAGTTTATTTCATTGACTGTGATTGTATATGTAATCATATAGTTAAAGAGGATAGTAATATACACATGTAAAAAGAAAGCATCGAAAAAGTCCCCGGGACTCGAACCAGGGACCTTGAGCATGTGGGGCAAGTGCTTGAAGGTATACCTGAATAACAGCTCATAGAGATAACACGTAGATTCAAAACGGAAATGTAATTTCAGGTTTTCCAGTGGAAATTTCGACATGTTTTCGAATTTGCTTTAAAAGGATATGAATGTATAAGACAGAGAATTTTCTCAGCTGTAACATACTTAAAGATGGGCGAAAATCAAGCAGAAATAAGGGAGATGTTGATCAAAGAAGACGAGAATGTAGAATCGAGAATTACGTAAAGATCATGCCCCATAGAGAATACACGTAAAATGAGAAAAATTGACATTGTATCTTTAATCGTGAATTTAGACTATGATAACCTCATCAAAATGAGTAACAATGAATAACATGTTTGTAGAAAATTGTCTCAGCTACAACATATCGAAATCTCGGCGAAAATTGATGAATGAAAAGCGCGATAGACTCGGTTAAATGCAAAAAATATAACGTCAAAAAATCAAAATCGAAATTTTGAGTTCACATACGAATAGGATGACCTCATAATATCGATAAGACAAATTTTTGTCATGGATTCACATCTTCAACTCATAACCTTTCAGAATATGAAGAAAAAAAAATGGGGGTATCCATGCATTTTGAGAAGCTATGGCGGATTTTAAAGGGACATGTTTTTGCATGTTTTTACATTATTTTCAACATTGACGCGCGCACGGATTTTGAACTTTGACGCGCGGGTGCGAGCTTATGGTTGGTTGAAATCAGCTTTAAATTGATGGAAACCGTTAAGAAAAGTGTCAGAAATGCAAAGAAAGTGAAAAAACGGCGTTTTAACGTTATTTAGGACCTGCGCGCGTGCATGACGCGCGCACGGACGCGGACGCGCGCAAATTTTTGAAATGCTTATAATGGCCTGAAACGTGTGCAAAATGAATTTGAAGCGATTTTGAGCATTTTTAATTTTTGCGCGCGCGCTGACGCGCGGACGTACGCGTACGCGCGCGTCTGGCTATCTGAAATTTACTGGATTAATATTAACTTTAATCATGCCAAATATGAATGAGAAATGACCATCCGTTATGAAGATATGACCCTAAAGTGATTTTCACAAAATGGCGCCTGGATGACGTCACGATGACCCGATGAACATGAAAATATATGGAACGGCGAGATCTGATTATGACTGATAACTGACCAAAATATCATGCAATTTGAACCAGCCGATTTTGAGATTTCGAGTGCACAAAAAAGTGCTTAGAATAAAGAAAAATAAACGAGAATAGAATTCGTCATAGACTCGTGACGAATTAGGTGGTCTGTTGGCATCTTTTAGGTTTCCACATGGATTGTGATAAATTCGTTGGCAAGACGTTTGATAAAATTTTTACGCCTCGATAGAGACTAACGTCATAGAAATTGGATGGTTTGATATCGCAGAATACTTAAAAGATGATCCAAAGCTTGAATTCACCTTAACGAATCAGATTTTCTATAGGGTTATACATAAACTACTGTGCGCTGCATTGCTATTGTCAGAACGGGCCAAAATCAGCAGTTTATTTCATCGACTGTGACTGTATATGCAATCATATAGTTACAGAGGATAGTAATATAACATGTAAAAATAAAGCAAACGGAAAAAAATTGCCCCCTTCCCTCCGGGACTCGGACCAGGGACCTTGAGCATGTGAGGCAAGTGCTTTGAAGGTATACCTGAAAACAGCTCATAGAGATAACACGTTGATTCAAAACGGAATTCTAATATCAGGTTTTCCACTTAAAATTTCGACATGTTTTCGACATTTGATTAAAAAACATATGAATGCATAAGATAGAGAATTTTCTCCGCTGCAACATACTTAAAGATGGGCGAAAATCAAGCAGAAATAAGGAAGATGTTGATCAAAGAAGACAAGAATGTAGAATCAAGAATTACATAAAGGACATGTCCCTTAGAGAATACACGCAAATTGAGAAAAATTGACATTGTACCTTTAATCGTGAATTTAGACCATGATGTCGTCATCAAAATGAGTAACAATGATTATATATTTGTAGAGAATTGTCTAAGCTACAACATATTGAAATCTCAGCGAAAATTGATGAATATTAAGCGAGATAGTCTCGGTTAAAGGTAAAAAATATGACGTCATTATGGAAAAAATGAAATTTTGACTTCACCTGAGAATTGACGACGTTCCGACTGCTCGACCCTCAAATTTTTTTCGTGAATTCAAATCTCCATTTCATAGGCTTTCAGAAAATGCAAAAAAATTGGGGGGTCCCCATGCTATTTAATGAGCTATGGCAGATTTCAAAAGGGCATGTTTTTGCATGTTTTTACATTATTTGCCCCATAGACGCGCGCAAGGATTTTGAATTTTGACGCGCGCGTGCGGCCTTATGAGGAGTTGAAATCGACTTTCAATTGTTGTGAATGGTTAAGAAAAGTATTAGGATCGCAAATCAAGTGAAAAAACGGCATTTTTACGTTTTCTTTGGTGTGCGCGCGCAAATATGGCGCGCACGGACGCGGACGCGCGCAAATTTTTGAAATGCTTAAAATGGCCTGAAACGTGTGCAAAATGAATATGAGTCGATTCTGAGCATTTTTAATTTTTGTGCGCGCGCTGACGCGCGTACGTACTCGTACGTGCGCGTCTAAGTGAATGAAATTATTCAGATTGATATGAATATTCATCATGCTCAGTATGAATGAGAAATGACATTCTGTTAAGAAGATATGATCATGAAATGATATTTACAAAATGGCTCCTGGATGACGTCACGATGATCTGATGAACCTGAAAATGAGTAAAAAACCGAGGTCTCGTAAGGACTGATAATTCATGAAAATTTGACAAAAAATGACAGGGCCAGTTCTGAGATTTCGACTGCACAAAAAAGTAGGCACCAATAAAGAGAATGATTAACGAGAATGTAGAATCAAGAATTACATAAAGGTCATGTCCCATAGAGAATACACGTAAAATGAGAAAAATTGACATGGTACCTTTAATTGTGAATTTAGACCATGATGTCGTCATCAAAATGAGTAACAATGAATACCATATTTGTAGAGAATTGTCTCAGATACAACATATCGAAATTTCGGCGAAAATCAATGAATAATAAGCGACATAGTCTCGGTTAAAGGTAAGAAATATGACGTCATAATTGAAAAAATGAAATTTTGATTTCACCTGAGAATATGACGATGTTCCGACTGCTCGACCCTCAAATTTTTTTCTTGAATTCAAATCTCCATTTCACA